>JAUNZO010004880.1:0-95826 GCA_031894775.1 Chloris gayana | reverse complement strand
GCCCTCTAGCTGGGGCAGCTCGCGCAGGTGGATACGCTGCAGCCGACGAAATTCCACCATAGTAGTAGTTGCCTCCTCCTCCTGTTCATCTTCTTTGTCGGTCTCCACAGGAAAGACTGCCTTGATATCACTGCACCACACGATTTCCAGGGTCCTCTAGGCTGCCTCCGAAGCTTATGTAGGTCGGTCCGACCGACAAATTAAGGAAGCACATGTGTCAGCCTGGGGCACATGTCCACGTGCATGAACTCTGGATGGAAAATACTCCGCACCAAGGATATTCCACTAAAGTCCCAGATGCAGCGCACTTTGGGCAGCTGTGAGCACCATAATAATCGCCAGATACGAAAGATTCCCACTGTCATTAAATGCTTGGAATTGCCTGGGGATGACGACGAACACACAGTCCAAAGAGGGGCACCTCTCCACTCGGCACCACAATTAGATTGCATCCGTTTGGAGCCTTCCAGGTGGCCAGGACACACATGATGGACTTACTGTCATGTACGTGCAGGATACAAGTATGCATTAACACATATCACGTCCGGTACAGTAATACTCCATGAACTTGTGCTGATTACTTCACCGCTTATTGCTCCATGCTGTGGTATTCTCATCGGTTGGTCATCTTGTATGTACATGTAGCAGTCATCATGGGCATCCATAGTAAGGAGCACGTGGGCATGGCCATTTCTGTGTTGTGATGGTCGGAGCATCACCATCGTCGCTTGCTCTGGTGCTTCAAGGTGACAACGACATCTGCTGTATACCGATGCACCATCACTGACGATTATTTCAGGCTTCTGTTGACGTTTCTGTTGGTTCACTGGCCCACTGTCCACGCCGCCCTTTAAAATTCTTGCTTTCCTCTTTGCTGCCACCAGTATCAGGAAGACCTGGGGTCGATATCTCCATGTGCACGCGTGAATCAAATTCTTTAAATTCTTTAACAGCCACAAGTGACCGGAGGAGCCTCGCGTCACTTACGGAAACATACCAAGCATACTCCGTGGGTGCTCGACTTCCATACTGCACTGTTAGTGATGTAGCATTACTGCTATCCTCGATGGTTGTTCCAATGTGTACCTTCCTCAAATATTTTTTCCTGTTTTTCTCAGTTGGCCACAGGATTGCGCAAAGCTTTAAGCAGCCCAGCGCGACCAACTCATCAAGTTTCATGGCTTGTTCTACCCCACTGAGATCCAATGTCTTCACTGCTATCCCCGAGATATCAATGCTTTTAAGCCCCTTGAACAATCCTCTTAATAATACATTCTTCATATTGGCACAACCACTGAACGAGATCTGTTCCACCCCAAGACATCCATCGTCAATGATGATAGTCTCTAGGAGGAGGCTGTTGTTTACTATTGCAATAGTAAAGCTTCTCATGCTGGTACCTGTGACATGGTTTCCTGAAAAGTCAAGAAGCTCAATCTTTTTCTTCGTCATCCATGAAAACAAGCTATCATTATTTTCTGAAGAGCTGCCACTACATTTGACTGTCGATTTCTTTATTCGAACCATGTGGACATTAGGCAGTCGTTCCTGCTAACTGGCTCATGTCCCAATCCTGGACTCCCATGATAATCAGCTCCTGGAGGTGAGTCATGAATTCCAATGTTTGTGCAGATAAGATCCAACGACAACATGTGTAGCGAACGTCCAGGACCCACAATCTCTGGAAGAACCGGTGGTTGTCTTCCTCTTCGTCACCACTTCACTATTTGTTGACTCCGAGTTCTTGATCTTGACAGTGGTCGAGCCAAAGAAATCTAAGGCTGTGGCAGCGGACGAATGGAGATGCCGAGAAGTTGAAGGTGCAATGTGAGAGCTTGAGCACACGAACATTGGTGAAATGTTGGAACATATCTCCTGATGGAAAAAACTGAACGGTGCCGGTGTAGCTGCAGACAAGTGTTGGTGAAGTCCAGTGTGGCAAGCGAGCCATACTCTCTGCACAACGTCCCATGTGAGAGGACAAAAGCTGGTACAAGTTATGGTTGTAGTAGTCCGCATCCAGTCTCATCTCACCTTTCAGAGCATGAGCAGCTCGCCATGGTCCTCCATCATCAGCGATCAGCATCATTATTATCACATATCCAGTAGTTGCAGCAGTGGGTGGCTAGATCATAGTCCGTCCTCAAGTTGTGGACCATGCCGCATAGCTTCCACATGTACAGGAAGCACTCGGCGATTTGTGGAGGAGGTTGATTATCGATGATACTGCGAGGACCATGGTTGGTATTGCTCTTGCATGTAGCTACTCTTAGATCTGTAGCCTCTTGGAGCACAAGGTAGGACCAGAGTTCCTGGGGATCTATGTCATGGTGTGTGGCCGAGAGAACAACATCAGTTCTCCTTATGCTTGGATCAACTTTAGTCCTTGGTTTGAGTCGGAATCTTCCTTGAAATGTCCATAGCACTCTATTTCTTGAGTATCCATAAAGGGGCAAGCCACAGAAACTGGCTAGATCAATCTCATCATCGCTTCCATTGTGGAAAATCACTAAGAATCTGGTATTCAGATTCTGCTCCCATTGTGACAGCATCGCCTCGTGGACTTGTAGCACCGCACCGCGGGAGTCCAGAGGCACGCCATTGAAATCATCCTCCTCATCCTGCATGGCGAACATGTCCATGACTAGAGGGGAAGCTCCAAGTGCTCCGCTATCAACCTCTGAAGCGTTCTCCTGTTGATCCAGTTGGAACAGTCGACATGGATGACCTGATCGAACTGCAGAGTGGCAGGGGCCTCTGCAGCCACGGTGCGCAGAACAGCAGATGCACAGAGCCCATCCCAGCCGTCAAAGTATATGACATTCTGTCCTCTTCGGCTGCCTCTAGTACTGGTGTCCACCTTGAGCTGATTCAGAATTTGTTCGGTAGCGGCACCGATGGTGTCCACTCTGATAACCTGCATGCACGTACGTGCGTATGCATCAGTCAACGGAGACGACAAGAAACAAGTCAATGGAGACTCAAGGATGCAATGGTATTGGATGGCACATAACCCATTCCTAGATACGCATACACATGCTCGGGACCTACTACCGATGGAGCCCGACGTTTACGCGCTCTCTCCACACCGTACACCACCTATCCAATTTTTTTTTGGGTGGGGGGGGGGGTGTAATCACTTTGTGTTTACCTGTGAGCTGACGGAATCGTGGTGCATGTGCATTCAGGTTTATCTGCACACTCACGTATTTACACCTTTTTTTAGATAATGAATAAAAAAACCGGCTACGATAGGATGTGTGGTCCAAATACATTCACGCTAAAACCGGCTGCTGCAGTGCACGCACTCCTGTACCCTTCTCGCTCCTATCGTTCAACCTCGACAGGGAATCCATGGCGCTCCCGGCCGTCTCATCCTCTTCCTCAGCCTCGCCGCCGTGGTGCCCTACCACGCCGCGCAAGAGTGGTGCACCAGCTGGGGAAGGTGACCCTGGCTTCCACCACAAGCTATTGCGAATCCGCATCTAGCCTTGCACTGCTTGCTGTGCCCTGCACGGCCCGCCCTGGCGGAGGAGCGCGTGCAGGCAGGCAACTGGCAGGGGAGCTCGCGAGCACTCGTGGACCGACAACGGAGGTCGCACACGAGGTGTGGCGGCGGTGGCGGATCTTGCGCGTGGGCTGGCAGCGGACGAGGAGGCAGCGCGGCTCGGTGGCTCGCGGGATCGGCTCGGGAAGCGGAGGGAGGTGGGGCGCCCTGGAGCAGAGGGAGGGGACCGGCTGCGGGTGCAGTCTGAACGGTGTGTGACTACGTGCGGATAGAGAAAATGTATTGTTTACACGAATGGACATCACACTAAGATCCGGGATCAATGTCTCAATGGATGATTTCAACTTAGGCTTCGTTTGGATGTAGATATTGGAGGGCTTGGCATTGAATTGAGATCAATACCAAATCAGCCTAGACATTGAATTGAGTTCAATGCCAAAGCCATTGTTTGGATGTAGATAGAATTGCAAGATGATGACGATTTCCTTCAATATAGAGGGGGTTGGCTCGGTATTAGGAACGAGGGCCTGACTAGGTGATGAATTCTGGTTGGTATTGAGTTAAGTTTCCAATTCCGAATTCCATGACATCCAAACAACGGCATTCAGATCTACCAATGCCAATTCCAAATTCTAAGGCTGAATATCTACATCCAAACGCAGTGTTACCTACTTCTAACAATCATTTCATATGATCTTCACCCTTTATGCTGCACAAACGTTATTAGTATATCCCGTGAACAACATTTGTAGGAGAGACAATAAAATAAGTTGGGATAATTGCATAGATCACCCATAAGTTACTTGCAATTTGGGATTCCCACCCCCATAAACTTTTTTGTTACAAATTCACCACTCCCCTAATGGATTTTTTTTGTTGCAAAAATCACCCCAGTATACACATTCTTAATTGTTTCTAGTTGTTTTCATTCATTTCGAGCAACAAATTATGTACCTACCAAATTTATAAAATTTTGAGTGTAATTTTCATTGTTTCAGAGAGCATGTAGCACAAAATACCGATTTGATCAATATTTCGAGGTGAATCTGAATTTTTCCATTAAATTAACATAAATTATATTCATTTAAACACTGCTAGTGTTTCCTCTCCTCTGAACATAGCACGTTTTATGAAAACAGTGTTATTTCCCAGAATACGTGGTGTGATAATTGATTATTCCATCCTATCTTATAATTACCAAATTGTGAGGCTTCTTTTGAGGACTATATATTGATCGAAGAAAAATCCTAAAAATTCTCAAGAAAGCAAAACATCCAACCACCAAATTGTTTATTTTATCAACCGCAACCATTGAATTTAATTAACATGTTCTAAATTACCGACCACTGTCTACATCCTAACAACATTAATAAATGTTGCTCCGTTTACACTACCACTGTAATGGAACAAACAAAAAAAATCCAATTGGACAGCTTTGTTGTCCAATTTTCTCACCTCATCAAACACATGGGGCATATATAATTCAGTATTTGACTCTTTCGAAATTTTAGAAAAGAGATCGCTGACGTCCAGATTATTTTTTCACACACGCATACAGGAACATGCCGGAAACATTATAGACTTGCAACCCAGTATATTGCAAATAAGTACCATTTAATTTATCAAGAATTATTCACATACGTATACATGAACATGCCGGAAGCGTTAAAGACTAGCGACCCATTATTCTAAATAATGTAATACATTTGATGAAATAGCGAACTATAGAGAACTGCAAACAAATATAATTGCCACATCCCCAGAAGTACAATTATAAAAGAGTTCATTGTTATGAAACCACAGCAGCGAACGGGATTATTTCCGGAAATAACTGTGGTAATTTGTGGGCGAATTAATTGGGCCATTGATTGGGGTTGTTGGCAGTTGGAGTCTCCCTTATCCGGTGCTACCTTTACTTGCTATAAATAGACGCCATCGATGGCGACGGAAGCGGTCCGCTCCCGGTTGTAATAATCCAAGTGAAATAAACAGAGCTCCTCATTCTGCCCTCCCATAATCTGTGTGTCCATCTATATTGTGTTCTTGTGAGCATTAATAGAGTGATTGCCTGACTGATTCGGTTATTTTTACAACATTCATGAACATAATATGGTTGAGAAAACTTTACGCCAAATTTAAAGTATACAATTATAAAAGAGTTGATGTACGCAATATGGTTGAAGAAAACTTAATTTACGTGGATGGTAGAAAAATTCATTAAAACTCTATGCAAAGTCAGGTTGTTCAGAAGCAAAGTTTCATAGAGCACACAACGGGTGGTATTACACCATTGTTGGTTTTCTTTTAGTATAGAACACAATTGTATATGCATTGACATGTACAAAGCTCATGTATGGATGCAAGGACGCACAACCTACCGATATATACAATACAATGATTACGAGAGTGTAGATAGATGACTAGGCTATAGAATTCACAAACCACGACGTACTTCTCGTCACCAATGGGCATATTGCTTACTACCAAAATAAAATTTCTCAGTTCAAAATTAGGTATTTTCTTTCATGTAATGTACTGATGGTTTGGCATCACAGTAAAATTGGACATTATTCATTTTAAAGTTTTCTACTATTCAATGTACAATTTATAGAAGTACATCAGGAGCGCCTATCCCGATCTCAAACCGATTGCCAGGATTAGATCTTGCAAATGGTTATGAAACCTGTCCACCATGGACCAATGAACCGGCATCCCTACCCTAGTCCACAGTGCCATGGACTGGGTCCATGAATTTCTGATTTAATTTAATTAGATGAAATCCTGGTTAATAGGTATTTTTGAAGATAGGCTATTTTAGACTTCGTTAATTCGGCAAGATTCCTCCATTTTAACAAAAAGATCGTAGCCTTCACAGATTTTACGTAACAAAATAAAATCTATATTTTTAGAATAAAATAAATTGATTTCTATTTCTTTTGTGAAATAAATTATGTATTCTATGAAATTAGTTAATCATTTATTTGCTTCTGTTCCATAAAATATATTTGTTTTCTTATTTTTCAAAAAAGATTATTTTGCAATTAGAACTCCAATCTTTAAACCTCAACAACTTTTGGCCCGTAGCTCCAATCAAGGTGATCATTGTGTTGGTCATTTGCTACGCACTTAAATTAAATCAAAAGATATCGTTAGCACGCGAACACCATTGTAGCATTTCACCTAGGAGTATTCCAAGATATCGTATTTATTTGCACATAAAAGCTTAGGAAATAAGTGTTATCATAAATTAACGATCCTATAGTCTATTAAGAAATGTATACACTGCTAGGGATAAGGATATTCATTTTCTAGTTGTTGTATAAATACAAAACATGTATTTCGGCTTGCTTAAAAATTTAACCGGAAACAGAAAATGAATACTTCTAGCAGAATATTTTTTTTAAAAAATAAGTTTATTTCATTCCAGGGGTAATACGGTCTTTTTACACTAGACTTGACACCGTTAGGCACCAAATCTGACGGCAAGGCCATACAGGGAAGTCAAAAATGAAATTGGGTCTCATAGGGAAGTTTGAATTTTTGGAGGCCACAGAAGGAAGCCTCATCTTTTTGGAGGTTATAGAGGAAATTTTCTCAAAATATTATGCTTTCAAAGGCTCCTACCGATAGTTTACTTTAGGACATGTAAGTTCTTTCCCTAGGGGCCGATAACTAACCGCTCATAGGCAAAGGACATGCTTACGCTATTAAATCCTCCTAATGGATGCCCTAGCCACATGGTGGACTTCAAAGGACGCGGACGAGTCTGTCACCAACCGCCGCTTGTCACACATACCGTGGAGACTAATGCAAAACCAGCTAGGAACTATTTAGGCACCGCGTCTATGTAGCCATAGTACTCTTCCATGGGTCCCTCCGTGGTTTTGTTCTCACAAATGGAAAAGCAACAAAGCAAGATAACCAAGACTTAATTCTAAGAAGAACTAAGGCTTAACTACAAAGCTCAATCGGGTAACCCGTAAACGTATAGCAGAACAAGATAAGTTGCAGCCCAATTCTAAACCAGGAAGAGCAAGTCAAGACTAAGATATGAAATAGGAAAAATAACTATATTAAACAAGATAAAAGTCAAGGATACAATGAAGACCTACCAAGACTCCAAGACCAAGACGAGCCTAAGAAAAAGCCTTCGACTAGACTCTAACTCCCAAAGCTAGTCTAACCTATTCTAAATGGAACAAGTGAGTAATTGGAACTCCAAATAATGGCTTCACACTGGTAACCACCGGTGGGGGCCTCCTTTTATATACTAAAGGGCAGTCCTTATGGCGGTTGACGCTAGGACGGAAAAGGCCAGGTTGGGCAGCATAGAGGGCCGGGCGACGGTCCATCCGAGGTGGTCGCCCACAGCCTCTGCCGGGACGCTCCGGATGTGCCCTTGCAGCGGTTACCAAGGTGGTAACCACCACCTTTGCCCCCTCGACCGGGCCTCTTTGATGGGTCGGGCGACATGGTGGGTCGGCCGGCCTTGGAACTTCTCCCATTTCACCGCCTCGATCCACCAACTTGGGCAACAACGGCTAGGATGGCGCCCCAAGTCGGCAAATTCCCCTTATAGGGTTTGCGCCTGCACTTGAGGTGGTTGCCAACTTCTTGGGCCGCCTCCAAGGGAAGTGGGTCGGCCCCCTATGGGTTTGGCAACTTCTTGGGCCGCCTCCAAGGGAAGTGGGTCGGCCCCCTATGGGTTTGGCAGGCCGGTCGGCCTAGGAGGTCGGGAGGAACCACTTCCCGGTCGTGGCGCCCTCCGGAGGGGCGGAACTCCTGGCCCACCGGCATACGTCCCGGCCGGGCGGCGCATTGGGGCCGAGTGGTGCACGAAGGCCGGGCAACGCACCGGGGCCGGGCGGCATGTGCACCCCCGTGGCTCTACCCGGGTTGCCGTGCTAGGCGGCAAGCGGGGCCGGGCGACTCGCCTAGGTTACACGGGATAGGCATGTGCACCCCCGTGGCTGGTGCACACCTTCCCGAGTTGCCCGTTTGTCTTTGACGATAGTCCGATGGTGATTGGCCGGCGGCATGTGCCCGAGCCGGAAAGCCACCATATTTGCCACTTTTATGACCTTTTGTTATCTTGGTGTCTACGTCAAAGCAACTCACAAAACTTGTGGAACCACATTAGTCCTTGTTGGAACGTTTGTTCGATGCAACGTTAATTAGAGAACGATAATTCGAGGATCTCAAGAGAAAGAGTTGAAGACATGAGCAGCATCATGGGTAACTAGGCAAGTATCCTTGATGCACATTGCGCCTATTTCTTACTCTCATTGGCGGAGGGCAGGGTGCCAGCACCCCCCCCTCCTCCCCAAACGTCGATGCAAAAAAAAATTATCGCTGCTCCCTACTATACCTGGCGTTGCATATGGGCCTTAAAATGATTTGGGCTTGGAGCCCATCATGTTACGTGCGTCAGGTCTCTCTCTCGTAGGGTAACAATCAAGGCAACATCGTTTGTGAATATGAAATACGCTCTCTTTCGGCTTCACTCAATCACACATTTTCTGCCATGAAGCCTGTTAAAACAAGACTTCGAAGTAAAGTGGGAGATGCTTTTCTTAGAGATTGTCTATTAATCTGCATTGAGAAGGAAACTGCAATTCAGTTCTCAACCGATGCACGCATTGATGAGTTTTATGATATAAAGGAACGTAGAGTACGATTGAGATAAAAAAAAGGTTAAATTTATGTAAGCATTTGTTTCTAATAATTTCTTTTGTAATGAGATAGTAAAATTTATGACATGATGTAGTCATGCAATTGCTTACTATAAATTTACTTTGTGCTAAAATGCTTGAAATTATGGCCATTTTGATATATTTGTAGTGATTATGTCTATTGTAACATGTTGACGTTCTTTAACCCGTCGTGTCTGCCCCCCCCCCCTATATATAATTCCTGACTCCACTTCTTTTACTATTTTACTTATCACATTAGTTCGGTTGTAGTGAACTAGTATCGGTACGCCATTGCTTAGCTTTCTCTAATTTAGAGTTTAAGACTATTTAATGCTGAACCTAACTAATGGTTTATTTGAACATAATTGCCATGAGATGGTAATTCCTTTTAGCAACACGGAACCTAGGTGCTCCAAGAAGGAGGAGTATGATGATGGTGCAGGTATGCACATGTACTGGGATAGTACTACATGTACTATAGGATGCTTACCCGGTCGATTGCCAATGAAGTTATGGAGTCTTATGCTAGATTGTATTTTACTTAGACTATTGAGATAATATTGTTGTAAGTGATGGATTTAATAAAGACTTAATTTTCTGTTTATCACTTATGATGTCATTGTATGTATAAAACTTGATTTCTAGGCATACATACAACATACATATCGTTTGCCCTTTGAACCATGTGTGTGACGCTGGTGCCTGAGGCAAATACACATTATATAATGAGAAGGAAGGAATACCATTTTGGATGGTAGATTTCCAAGGAGCATTGATAGAGGTCAGGGTTGCGGCAAGGCTGTGAAAAGGAGACGGATGTGGGGCTGATTTTCGGGAAAAAGAATAATGCTTATACTAGAAATTGTATTACTATTTATTTTTGTAAGGTTATGTAGAGTGTAGGTGGAGGGAAAAAAATTTATTGCCATATAGACTATAGAAAAAAATTATTTTATTATACCTTTTGATTTTGATCTAGTGCTAAACCTTCATTGAAAGCTCAATCGACGGAAAATTAGTAAGCCTCTATTTTAAGTGTTGACATCGGTGAATAATTTTCTCTGAAGAATAGGGATCAGCTAATAATGATCTTAGAAATCCCATGGCCTACTGCTTGTCGGCATGGTTTGGTTCACCGTTTCATTTTTTTGTGTGATAGTTGCTAGGACAGCCACGAGTATCTGCAACTCTGACTAAAATTTTCAAGATCGTTTCTGTGATGGCGCATGGGCATTGGCTGCACATATATATCAGAGAGAAGGACAAAAGCATACAATTCAATTTAACAAATTACTGATTAAGAAAAAAATAAAAAAACATAGGGCATGATCGTGCTGAAACTAGTTAGTTACCTCAGTACGCATGGTGCATTGGACTTAAAACCTGGGATATCTTGGTTCGGCCGATATCTGCAGTGTAACCATCAGCTTCTTCAGCCGTTCAGCGATAAGGCTCCAACAGAACAGTCTGATCTAACCCACCGCATAGACTCTCAGGTGAACTATCTGATTAATATTCATGCAGAAAGGAGCAATCAATATAGTTCTGTTGTATGTAATGTATTACAATATTTGGTGCTACACATGCATCTTCTGAAAGAATACACAATTCTGCTCCTGAATAAATTTCTATGGCGGGACAAATTAATTTTCATACCTCAGTTAAGCCGCACTGCACTAGAGCACTAGTTGTAGGAGACAGAAGCCAAATACATGGAACCGAACGGGTGGAGGATGACAGAGAAGGGGAGAGGGCTAATACATGGAACCGAACGGGTGGAGGATGACACACATGGTTCAAACGATATGTATGTTGTATGTATGCAGATGGAAGCAAATTAAAACGGCAGGTAGCCCAGACAATCTTTGCTTTTTGTCAAAACATGGACATGGTCATTCAGTTTAGGTTTTTTTATATCCCTTCGTTATACGTATCACTGTATCAGTGGTCATAAAACGTAACGACATTCTTTTCTTGTACCTCCCGGCTAGCCATTCCGTGATATATTCCAAAGGTCAGCTTGTAATGATAATAAAGATTAAAGATACAATATATAAAGATTAAAGATACAATGTAGTGAAGCACATGGATGTCTGCTCAGCTGATTTCTTGCGTGAAACCTTCTTTCTGCTTTATTCCGTAGCAAAGCAAAGCACAAAGGAAAGAAAAATGTAGTAAGAAGGCCTCCGCTGTCCCTTGATGCTAAACAAACACAAAAGCAGGGCAGCAAGAGGGCTGAATGCTAGATAAACTTAAGAGGGCGGGGCGCTGCTCCTCCTCCTCCCCCTTGTAGTATGTGATAAGTGGGATGGGCCAGATGAAGAAGAAATGGTCAACGTTCTTTTCCGGTCCCGTATTGTCGGCAGCCTTGAACCAGCTCCCGCCAAGGGAGTAGTCGGCCTTGTCTAGGCAAAACACGATGAGGTTTAGCACCCTGAAGAAGAAACAGTTGCATGAGCAGCAACAGCGTGTAGATGGTGTAGATGACCGACGTGTCAGGATGTTTCTTAATTGTTTTCCTTCAGGAGACGTGGCAGATATTGTTGCTAGCCTCGTCGAGGAGCGAGAAAGATTAGAGGCGAGCCATCCGGAGCAGGAGGCAAACCTTCCTTTTTTTTTCTTTTTTCTTCAATGTGTCCCAATAAGGTGGGCATGCATGTTCAGCATGTGAGGAGGGAAACAGTAGTTCTTGGTTCAGGCAGCCAGCATGGTGGTGGCATAAAACAGAAAATGTACAACAAGCAGCCTCACCCACCAAAATTACTCATCAAGTAGAGAAAATCACATAATATAACAATTAATACGCAAGGCATGCGATCAACTAAAAATCAAATATACAGTAGGGTATACAGGCTAGACGATGGACAGAGAACCAATAGGTATGAGAAGGAATTACTGGTCGATGATGATGAGCTTTGCCTTTGCATCCCCGGCCTGGATTTGGTACATGTCTCCGAGTCCCATGTGTGCCATGAGGAACCAGACGATAGTAATGAGCTCACCACCGCGGCTAAGCTGGCGGACATGTGTGCTCCCCTGCACTTGCCGGCGGCATAGGTGAGCATCTCCTGCCACACCCCGGTGATGAGCATCCACATGAGCTCGTCATTGTCCATCGCCTTGAGCGCCTTGGCCAGGATGACAGCGTCAAATAGCACCGACTTGCTCCGGTCACCCTTGATCTCCGATGGCTTCTGCGACGTGTTGACGCTGAGCAGCATCTTCCTGGCATCGTCTTCGAAGCGCGGCATGTCGTCGGGGTCAGGATTCCACGACGCGGCGGCGAGAGGGCCAAAGAAGCGGCGTGCCTCAGCGCACGTGTCCCGGTAGCGTAGTAGGCCGATACCTGCAGTCGCAGAAAGCATCTCTGGCTGCTTGATGAGCAGGTAGAGCATGTACTCAGACAGGGTCTTGCTGATGGGTCGTCTCCACGTGGTGTCTTTTCCATGCACCTCTGGCTTGTCCCGGAGGAGGCACAGGTCCGTGGCGATGTGCCACAACAACAAGGACTCGTCGAATTCAATCTTGTTCCTGTCCACGCTGTCCATGATCACTTTGAATATGCTATCATTGTTGCCATCATCTTTGTTTTTGTTGTTTCCTCCTTCCATGCCGAGGGCATCGAGGATATGTTGCTTGTTCTCTTTGATGACACGCTCACCTCGATAGTCGCATACCTCCTTTAGCTTCTTCTTCGCTAGCTTATTGGCCTCCTTCTTCTCCTCATCCTTGACTAGATTCTTGTTGTTGGCCTCCTCCTTCTCCTCATCCTTGACTAGCTTCTTGTTGTTGGCATCCTCCTTCTCCTCATCCTTGACTAGCTTCTTGTTGTTGGCCTCCTCCTTCTCCTCATCCTTGACTAGCTTCTTGTTCTTGGCCTCCTCCTTCTCCTCCTCGAGTAGATTGTTGGCCTCCTCCTTAAGGCCATTGAAGATGAAATCAAGGAGATCATGTCCATCCTTGCTAGGTTGGTCGACGTTCGGCGCTTGATGAAGAGGAAATCATCAACAATCTCTTCGATGTGCAACGTCTTGGCCACCTTATTGAATAGCCTCCGCCACCACCACCGGTCTGCTACTCTGGTAGTAGGGTAATACTCGGCTTGTGCACACAATAGCTGACCAGGTTGAGTTGTGAGGTCTTTCCTGCCCAACGCCTACCTAGCATCTTGGTCAACCTATTTTGCCACCTCAAATGTCGCCACCCCACCATACTCGATGAGCTTCACCAACCATTGAGGGGATGGTGAGTTCCGGAGGTAGACGGCAACTCGGTTGGAGAAGAGTAGCATGAGCAATGCCGTGGAGTCGAGTGCCAGCCCGCCCGAGTAGCAGTGCGTAGGTGATGGCCACGTCGACGCGGCTAATGCCATGTTTAGCCTTGTGGAGGAACAAGAAGATGACCAACGATGCAAGCAGGCAGCCGGAGCAAAGGAGGCGGAGCACCCATCCAACCTTGTGGTGCGCCACGGGTGCCTTTGTGTAGACCATGTCATAGATGTAGTTGAGCTCCACCTCGATCACCTCGAACGCCTCGCTAGGGTTCTCATCACGAGTCGGGAAGAAGGCCTGGCTGCGGCGCCTTTCCTTGAAGCTTAGGATCAAGTTTACAAACATGCGCCGGTATATAAGGAAGAAGTCATATGCATGCGCCTCCACACTCTTACCACTCTTGACTAGCAGGTGCTCCGTCTCCTCACGCTCGGCCTCCTGTTGCACCGCGGTGGCGATGCCATTGGCGATGTCGATCTTCACCACCAACCCAGCCTTCGCTTGGCATCAAACTCAGTCATGAGTTTGGCGTAGTTGGGCCCTGGGTCAGCGGGGTCCAGGATGTTGTCACGGAACCCGCCCACACTGCCGGAGTAGAGGGAGTAGGTGCGCTCCCCATACTTGATGATGCCCACCACGAACATTAGCACGGTGGCTGAGATCATGGGGTTGCCTTGAATTGAGCACCCGAAGACCACCAATGCGGAAAAGAGCTCAAACAGGAGTCCGATCAAGTGTCGGAGCCACAGCTCATTGTCCTCCAGGGAGTAGGCAGTGATCGTGTCTGGACCCCCAAGTGGAGCAGAAGGAACGGAGTCCAGAAAGCAAAGATAATGGGGTTGTTGTTGCCGCTAATTGAGCTATCGTTGTCATTGCCCGTGGTGGCACCCCGCGCTTGTTCCACGAACTGGTTCCACCTCCGCCTCCACTTCCACCGCCGATGTTGCCCATGTTGTTGAGGAGGAGTCCAAGGGTGAGGTCGGCGACCCAATCAGCGAGGAGGTAGCAAGACCACACCAGGAAGCGCGGGAACGGGTGGGAGGATCGCTTGCGCATGGGGCCTACAAAGATGAGGCAGATCTGGAGGATGAGGCTCACTAACACTGCCACCCGGATCTCCCAGTCGTTGTCCTGCTGCGGCACCGGAGGGTTGAAACCCCCATTGCTCGATGTCACCTGGAGCTTACTAGTTACTTGATTACCTGGGCACAGGAGCATAAATAGTTAATTTGGGAACGGCTTACCTAGTTACATTCACAAACACAAACGTGGAAATTGATCTACTAGCATGATTTGTTTGATTGCTAGTCATAATCAAATTATTTGTGCATATGTGTTGACTTTTAGAAATTTATGCAACATTTAGGTATGTTTTTTGAGAAGATTGTCATGATTCCACCGGATATGTGGTTTGTATTCAATATTTTCCCCTGTTTAATATTGAAAGATTTCAAATATTTTGATATGCCAAATTCTATATATTGAATTGCAAATTGAAAGTTGCATGCATCAACATAAAACTATTTCATAAAAAAATGACCTGCTTGCACATCAAATTCTATTAGGGTATACCAGCAGCTTGGAATGACCCTCAAACGGGGATTAGCAGAATTCATTGCAAAGGAAACAGAGCTCATGAGACTGCGAAAAAAAGGACCGTATGGAGTACCTGCTGCTTCTTCGGTAGTCTTGTTAACTGGGATCGATCCTCAACCTCAACAAAGAGCTGCGCTTAATTAGCAATGCGGATTAGGGCAGTCAAGACGGAATATGCAATTTGAGTGAACAGTGGTTGGTTTTAGTCTGCGATACCTGAATGCGAGTTATGCCGCCGTTTATATGTGTGATGTGACAGGGAATAACTTAACGCAGACAGTTTGGAACCGACGTTTTTTTTAACAAACCACAGTTGTATTGGTACGACGTCGATGCGCGCAAGTAATGTCTTGTTTTCTTCTCTCAATGTGCGAAAGAAAAAAGGGTAAAGTGAAAGTAACTAGCTGTCCTATTTCTGATTTCCATGATCGAGCAGACAGAAAAAATCAGCCCTGATGCGCGACACGAGGCCGTTAAAGAGCAGAAAAGAAATGGCTGTATATTAATTCAGACAGTATTGGTAGCAAGACCTTACATTTGAAGTAACGAATCCAAAGTAAATAATATAGTTTAGCCTCTCTGAGTACTAGTAGTTCGCTTGCGCATTTTTCGTCTTTCCCTTTTGGTCTTTCTTGAACGTGCTGCAAATATAGAAGTCTCCTTGGATCAATGCAAGTGATGAGAGCCCATGTTATTCATTTACGCTTGGAATATTTTGCCTCGCCATATACGCTTTCTTTTTGAATGAGATCCATGACCAATCTTTGACGACGGTCTCTCTTGTTGTTCAACTCTCCACCGCCGACACTTCTCGCTACATGGCAACATGGCAAAATGTTGGTTTGGAATATTTGAGGTTCCCTTCACGTCGTACATCTACTAAACAATATTTATTGTGAAGACTGTAACAAGGCATGCAAAAATTGGTATAGCTCCACCGGTAAAGATATCAAAACAAACCTGAGAAGCATTTAGGTAAAAAAATGCTAGGAACTGCATTTAAAGTAGTCGAAATGAGTCATGTATATTGGACAAAAAACTGTCGAGAAGTAGCTTTGCATCTGTATCCAGTTAAAATAACTGATGCGTTTTGCTGCTATCTTCTTTTTTCTAAGCGTTGACATTTGGTTACAGTTGATATGTGTATAAACTTATGGGGACAACTACAGAGACATTCACTTTAGTGCAAGTTATTACAGCAACATCGGGCCTGTTATTGCTTCCTAACAGATTTTGCCAGCTTCGTACTTCTTGTTGTGCTCAACAGTCAACACTAGTATCAAGGAAGCAAGGAACACAACATGAGACCTATCATAAAACATCAGTGATGAGTATGTATTACCACCAAACTCTAATCGGTGATTTCCATGACAGCATGTCCAGCTGACCATCGATTTTTAGATAGCACTCAAAAACTTTAAAAGAATTCAGTAAAAAAAGCGTTGGTGAGTCCTGCACCAAGAAAAATCACAGGTCATGGTTTCCAATCTAACCATCTTTTTGACAATCTTTACTGAGTTCAATTAATACATGCACGAGGATGCAATCAAATCGTGCATCTTAACATCCAGCTTCACCATACCAGGTGCTGAAACAAAGGGACAACACACAGAAATTAATAAGCGTTATAAAACAATCTCATATTCATCATGTATTACTGCAATTCTGACATTCAGGTGAAGAATCTAAAGCAACGGAAGCAGTGTGATAGAACAGGGACACCGATTAAACCGTAGGAAAATCTACTGTAACTATAGGGACAATAATGGTATTTTACCATTCTAGTGCTACATACAATACAAAAGCCTATGTCTCACTACAAGCCTCATTGAAAGACAAATCAAGTTACTCTGCTAAGCTCATTCCTGATGATGTTGATTTAATTTGGCCATGACCAGATGTTTCCTTCTTTTCACGGAGCGATTCTGGAAGCCAGGACCTCGAGCCACCCCTGGGTATCAGTATGTTGCCAACAATAGGTTGCAAGTCCAGCCAAGGGTCCTGAACCATTGTCTTGTTGAAGTAGCTCCTCTGGTATTGTCCAGAACTATTCTGGAAACCAACACCTCCCCGTCCCCCTCTGCCCCATGAAACTGGGCTGCTGTTGTAGTTCTGGCCCCTACCTCGTCCATGGGATGCGTGTGGGCTACCTCTTGGTCCGTAATTCATTGGACTACCCCTCGGCCAGGATTAGGGTGCCTGATCCCAAAGCCGGATGAATTTGTATAAAAACCACGACCAGATGAACCAAAATGAGGCCCCCAAGGTGGGTTGACAGGAGTTCCTTGATATCCTGACATTGGATCTTGGTATTGCATAGGATTTCGCCATGGACTGCTCCCTGGTGCATCTTGTGGCATCACGGATCGGGTGTGAATTGGTGATGGACCCAATTGGTGATAGTTGCTACCACTCCCTGGTCCAGTTAAAAAAAATATCAGGATGGAATTCTGCAGTAGTTTTGAGTTGACATCAAAATATGAAAATAAAGAAAAGAAAATTCTGTGTGCTCTGCGTCATGACAGTTTGATTCTCCTAAGAGTAACTGGAGTCATTAACAAAGATCATTACACTACAGTAGTCTTTGTGAATGGTTAGTCTTCTCACGTGACAAATGAACAACCCAAGACAGTACCCAGCTTTACTGAGCAGGACTTTTATGCTAACCACATAATTGTAGTCTCCACATGATAGATGAACCAGCAACCCAAGACAGTACGAAGCATTACTGAGCATAGGGTAACAGAAATAAAAAGAATACTACAATTCTATAATCATCAACCTAAAAATACTGCCACCTTAATGGTACTTTCATAACTTGTTCTATGTCAGCTCCTCTCGTTAACCCAATCCCAAAAAAATGAAGTGTTACAGGGGAAGGTGTTTAAATTCCCAAGCACATTAAAAAAATGATGGACAGCAGTCAAGAAGCAAAAGACTAAAGAAAAACAATGATGTGAACAGATCTGATAGTCTCAAATATAACATTCTCACAATGGAATTAGAAGAGTCGTTTTATGCTAAATAATAGATTACAGTAATATGAGAAACCTCCAAGAGATAGAGTGTGTGTAACTGAAGAACAGCAAGCCTTCTCGCAAGATTTGTAGGGAAATTAAATCTGAATGCGGCCTCATTCAAGCAAAAACATCCAACATGATGAAGTACACAGAAACCCACCAGATTGGCATCACTATATGCAACACACACCCAGGAAAACTACTCTAAGTAACTATTGATTATGTGTGTGCTGCAAACAGGTTGCCTCAAAAAAATTGAAATTAACAACTAAACATGGGTAGAGTGCTCTGATTTATATTTGACACTTGAAGCATCCCTGGGTGTTAGTATATTGCCGACAATGGGCTGCACGACCATCCAAGGGTCATCAACCATGCGCTTGAAGTAGATCCCTGGTCTTTGGACCCAGAACTTATCCGAAAACCAGCACGGCCCCGTCCCCCTCCTCCCCTAGAAACTGTGCTGCCGTGGTAGGTTTGGCCACTATCTCGCCCATGAGATGAGTATGCACTACCTATTGGTACACAATTCCTCCGGATGTCTGCTTGCGCTTGGCTGATAGGATGTCTGAATCCAAAGCTAGGTGAATTTGGATATTAATGTTGAGGTGGACATATAAAGTGTGGGCCCCAGTGAGGTGCAACAGGAGGGGCAATTCCTTGGTGCCCTAACATTGGAGTCTGGAACTGCATGGGACTCTCTGCAGAGGGATGCTCCATGGGGCACCTGGTCGCATCAGGGATGGATAGTGGATGGGTAATGGCAGGGTATGGTGATAATGTGGCGGACAGTAGCTACCATAGTTCCCTGGTTCAGCTAAACAAGGAATATCAGAAAACAAAATCAGAACAATACTATTTATAAATAAAGCAGCAAATGATATGCTGGTTAGTTCATCAGTAACAAATGTTGAATCACCCAATGCATGACTTAGAACATGTCTGCAACTAACAGCACAGCTATATGCTCCACATAGAACAGCACCATCAAGTTATGTGTATTGTCTTCATTCAAAACATGCAAATGGTGCCTGAACCAATATTGATTTGGCATATACCCCCAACTTATATCTTATTTCCGCACATAGTGCCTATTATTATAGGATAATATAAGTTCTATTCTTGTAGTAACTAATAATTAGGGATTCGGGAAGCCTTAAATACCATTAGAAATGAGTGAAATCGAGCAAACCCTATGAATGAAGTTGGTACGCACGTATCTAACCCGAATCCGGTCGGGACTGGCTAGGGAGAAGGAGAGAGTCGAGTAGGTCGGAGTAGGGTACGGACCGTAAGGCTGAGGTAGAGGCGGATGCGGTGCCGGACGCGGGTCGTAGCAGGCCGGAGGACTCTTGCGCTTGTGGGGATACGTGGGATTGCTGCCGCCGGCGGAGTAGGAGGAGGAGAAGGCAGCGGCGGGGTTGGTGTAGTAGTCGAAGCGGTGGGGTTGGCGCGGGCGCGCGGACTGGTGGTCTCCGGCGAGGTCGGGGTCCGGGAGGAGGCCCGGCGCGAGCGCGGCGGGAGGAGGAGCAGGCGATGCGTTGGCGGCGGAGCGGAGGGCGAGGAGGCGCTCCCGGCGCTTGGAGGAGGACTCCTCCTCCACTTCGTCCATATCCCTCCTCGCCCGTGGTCTGCTGCGGAGGAGATGAGATCGACGGCGCGATTCCTCCAAGACAGCAGCAGCGCGATGCGGCGGCGACCAGGACCGAGGAACAGAAGGAGGAGGTATAATAAGGCCTGGGCCTGATTCCTAACGCGGATCGGTCAGCCCAGCCATGTAGCTCCGATTTCTTGGCCCGATTCCTCACACGGATCGCCAACAAGCCCAGCGCCCCCGTACCCTCCTAGATAGATTGAGGCCATCCACAGGGCCTACGCGAGTTTTTCATGCCACAGCACCAGGCCCGTACGTGTTTGCAGCATCATCAGCGATCTCACCAGCAAAGCAAAGGTGTGTTTGTTACGGCTAGAGCTGTCCAAAACGGGCGGCCCGGACCTTAAAAGGCCTGACACGTTTAGTTTAGGACCACAGTGGTCCACGGGCCTTTTCGTACTGTGCCCACGTGGCCCACGGGCTTGGCCGCGCCATGCCGACGTGGTCCATGGCACGGCATACAATTGTCTAAACGTGCTGGACCGGCTCGTTAAGCATGATGGTCCACTATTAATTTACCGTCCATTAATAGTAAAAGAGAAGGAAAATAGTGTAAAAAAGAGGCAATTCTAGGGTTTGAACCCATGACCTCCTTTGTACAAGCAAGTTATCTTACCACCTATGTTTGATCTGGAATGAACTATAATTTATTTTATATTGACTATAAACGGGTTGTGCCGAACCAGAGCCCTTACCACCAGGCCGTGCCGGGTTTCTGCCGTTCTTTTTTCTTAAGGGCTTCATCCGTCCACTTGGTCCGGCTTCTTTGGACAGCTCTAGTTACGGCTTATGAAATTGCTTATTGAAATACTTATGCTTAATAAGAATTTTACAATGATAAAATAGTAAAATTGCTTATTATGGGTAATTTTGAACTAGTATAAGCACTTTGAGCAAAACAGCAAAACTTAGCTTATAATGTTTATGAGTATGAATAAGCAGTTTTCATAGACAAGTATAAGTAATTTTGTCAAAAGGGTTGACTACTTATGCTATAATAAGCATTATAAACAGTTTTGATAGAATATAAACACTGAGCACTATATATAAGATCTTTGTGCATAAGTTCTGGCAAACTCACCCAAGAAGATGCATCATTGTTTCAAAAGATCGTGCATGCATGTGTGGCATCGTTATACATTCCGTCTTGAGTCGTCCGACCTGCACCGCATTTCGGCGACCTCCTCCAGGTACAAGATGGCACTGACCGTATGTGTCGTCCGAGTTGTTGATGAGACGTTTTCAGATGATCGCCGGTCATGAAAGAGAGCACCCACGACCACAATCATATAAGCAAGCGTTGAGGACATGCAACCAGATCAGGTATGGTCGCAAATTATTACCTTCACTTCATCAAACCTTTATACTCTTTCTATCAGAAATTATATATGGCTTCTTTTCTGTGTCATCTCGTATTGATTTTTTTTTATCCCTTGTGCATTCGTAGTTGGCTGCCCAATGCTTAGGTTCGACACAAGCCCATCATCGCTGGCTAATGTTGCATCGCCAATGGACAGTGTGCATTGATTGCATCTAAAATCACGCTTCATGTGTGCCACGTCCATTTGCATGCGAGTATTGCAGAGTACAATGGGCAGACTCATCTTTTTCTTTCAGCACTTAATATAGCAACTAAGTAATCTGCGTGGTGCATAGTGGATCAAAAAATTAATCATATGGTAGAGGAGGGAAGTATTAATCTTTTGTAACGGAGAAGAAAAATTATAAATTTTTGTGTTGACAAGGGAATTTGCTCTATTTTGACATCCATTGGAAGAAATTAAATATGATATCTAGTTTGATTTGATCGCTGCCTCTGATGGTGATCGTTGTCGCTGAGCTTGCATAGTGTGTATCCAGACGTATGCTCAAGACTAATTAATTAACAAGTTATAAAGAACTTTACGAGTCTTTTAGATTGCAAGTTTTTTCTTCGTGCATTTTCTAGTTTTTTTTCGTGACAAGTGCATTTTTCTAGTTAATGTGGTGACATTCATACGTTCATATCGATTGGATCCAGATGTACTACATAGACAAGCGCTCTCTCTCTCTCTCTATGTGTGTGTGTCTCTTTGTCTCTCGCGCTTTTTCCAGAGTCAACACAGCACCACGAAAAGGGGGCGACCAAAACCGTCGGCAACAGTTCATGTTTCACCGTTATAATTTAAAGAATACTATTGTACATTTGACTCAATCTTTCAATTACATCTTCGACTGCACATCATGTGACCCAGAGCATGGATGTATAATGTCATCAGTCTTATCAAACGGACACCAACACAATCGAAAGGTGTGAGGACCCGAATTTTACCTAAGTGAAATCCGAACCCTTTGTACCTCTATGCCATTCCCAGGAGTGTGACACGTACATCTATCACAACTTAGTATAGAAAACCCATAAATAAAGAATGTAAACAAGGCAAGATAACAGAATCTCCAATAGTACATTATTAATCACATGTCTCAATCTCATGGATACAAGAGCGTGGCACGCAGGCCATCGCGATATCAAAGATGAAATCTAGCGGAAGCGTAGCGGAAGCATATCACATGAAGATCGGCGATGAAGACCATACCCACAAGCAACTCGAGTGTAGGCGAGACCGTCACTCCACTCCGTCGGCTCCTCGGCTGGCTCGGCTGGCTCCTCTGCACCGGCGTCCGAAAAACAAAGTGGGAAAGCCGTGAGTACATAGAGTACTCAACAAGCCGCAACTACCTAGCAACAATGTATGCATGCTCGGATATTTCAAGGATAGGCAAGGGCTTGTACCTAAAGCATTATACCTCAAGTCTATGTGAATTATATTTTATTATTAGTCAAATTTTATAAGTGGCCTTGCAGGAAACAACATAATCCTACAAGGGTCAAGTTTTATGTCCAAGCACACCTCCTGCTGGAACCACAGCTCGAAGCCGGAAGTAAAACACCTATCGGAGGGGAGAAGTAGTAAATGCTAATCAAGTGGATTTCTCTTGGTAGTGCCCATACTTTAGGCTAGACTATACGTATAGATTTATATATCTCTGCAGAGAGTAAGCAACTCGTACCCACGTGAAGAGGTACTCAAACAAAAGACCACCGTCGTGGCCCAAGCAAAGCAACACTCACAAGATCACTCTACAAAGCATCGATCGGTAGGCGTCCGTCCCTCGGGTCCGGGATCCTCTAACCACAACATAGGAAAAGAAGGTCCTGAAGGGTGTGACAAGGCGTACCACGGACTAGGTGGGATATCCTCCGCTCGTGGATCGAGACAAACGCTCCAACACCCACTACCACTAATCTCTACACCACGGCGGGCCACATAGTCCTCCGCTAAGTATCATGATCCAGCCTCGTCCATACAAGTCACGTGGTATGCTAGTAGGACCAAGAGAGGCATACGCACAAGAACCGGTCCTTAAGTTGCCGGGGCGAGTCACCATCCCTCTCCTCAAAACAACGGTCTCAACAACGAGTGTCACCACAACAGGGACCCCATAGCCCAAGGCCCCTACACAACCGTACCCGCAACAAGTACTCTCCAAATAGAGACTCCCCAAAAGTCTCCCGAGCACCTAACCACCTACACTCGCCCCGCAAAAGTCCTACAGGGTATCTAGTACAGAAACTCAACACCTAAGAAACACCTACAATTTATTTTACATAAAAACATGTATAATCATCATGGGGTTCAATTAAGCAACTAAGCAATTACTAAGCATGCGAGTAACGAGTAGAACAACCTATGACAATCGGTGGCAAGGATGGCATAGTATGACATAGGTAAACTACAAGTGCAAGTAACCATTCACATGCATGGATCAATTTAATGCAAATTGCTAAATAGGAACAAGAGTGGTCAAGGATTGTGGCTTGTCCGGAAAACGCTGGTCCCGGGCCGGATTGGGGTACTCGTACGGCTGCTCCGGTGAAAACTCCTCAAACTGCGGCTCTAACGGGAACTCCTCGGCACCCTCTAACGGACGGATCATGAAACAGGGGTTAGGCACGCAAATCGAGGCAATAGGAAAAGGACAAAACGAACGACAGAATTTACGGTACTAAAACATGATCAAAAGCTACACTAACGCGTAGAGAACGTCGCTACGAGTCCAACGCAACTCGACCGCGTATTTTTTGAGACTCCGGGAACAAGATATGAATCTCCAAAGATAAATGAATTATGTAAATTCAGGAAAATCCAAGAAAATGAAAAACCGGAGAATATTCCTTCGAAATATTCCGGAGAAATATTCCGCGGCCCGAGCACTATTCCATGGGCCGAGTCCACATAACCCTTCTCTCTCTTCTTCTCCCTTCGGTCCACATGGACCGGGTCCATCCAAAACCGCAGCGAATCTCATGGACCAATCGACCGATGGAACCGTGGCGACGTCGGCGTGACATCAACACGCCGGAAGGGGCGGCGCCGCTCAGCCCGTCGCGGGAGTCGTCGGATCTCGCGCGCTCCGGCGCTACGGCTCGTCGCAGCACCCCTCGACCCCACCAAAATGTCCGCCCCGCCACCGCGCACCCGAGGGACGACCTCGCGGACACTAGCTCCCAACGACGGCAACCCAGGAGCTCGTCGGAGCTAGAAACGGCGGCGGCGCAAGAGGAGAAAGCCCCCGAGCACGTTAGGCTCGAAATTGAATATACCAACAAGCTGTCCAAACTCCCGCAAACCATTTGTACTAGGTCCCGACCAAGAAGGGTCGTCGGAGACACGCCGACAACGAGAATCGCGGCGGCGGCTCGACGGACTTCCGTGAAACTAGGCAAAGCTTCAACCTTTTTCCAAGCTAACGAACGCACATGCATCGGCAGACCACTATGAAGCTTCACAACCAAGAATTGAAGCACGAGCTTGCCCCTAGCAGCTAGCTCGCCGTCGCCCATGCGACGACGCGGCGGCGAAGATGACGGAGACGGCCAAGTCACCCCGAATCAAGGGGGAAGGGAGGGGGAAACGGGTCGGTAGCTCACCAGGAAGCTTTTGACGGCCAGGGAAGGGCGGGGAGGCACCGACGACGACGGACGACGAAGCTCGACGATGGCGCGACGACGGGTGCGCGACGGGAAGAGACGGTGACCACACCGATCTTCGTTCTCCGGGCTACCGGGGAGCAAACGAGGAGGAATCAGCTCGAGGAGAAAGGGTGAACAACGGGGAACAAGGAACACGGCACGAGCCGGACGGGGACTTACCGGAGGAGATGAACGGCGACGGAGGAGGAAACGGCGGAGAACTTCTCGACGGTCGCTCGCATGCTGCGGTGCTCGAGCGCCGTCAAGACTAGCACCACTCGACGCAATGCCACACGCCGAGCACGTCGATCAACACGAGCACCTCAATTTCCGATCTTCGCCCATGGCGGAGGTGGAAATCGCAGGCGGCGGGCGCTAGGTTTTGAGGGGAAGGGGGAGAAGGGAGGCGGCGCAGGGGTTTTGAAGGGGGAAAAGGGCGGCCGGGGTGGTTGGCGCGGGGCCGGGCGGTTGCGGCGGCAGAAAACACCGGCCGTCCGAGGTGGCGAGCTCGGCGGGCGCCACGCGCTCGGGGCCGAGGTGGAAAGCGCGGAGGTGGAAGAAGACCGTAGAAGATGGGTCGGGCGTGGGCCTGCGGCTGAGCTGGCGTGGGGAAGAAAAGGAGATGGGCTGCAAGGGGATTCGGCCCAAGACGCGGAAATTCAAATTAAAAGCTTGCGAATTCTTTGACTCACTTCCCAATCGATTCAAAGTCAAATCTCCTCCAAATTTGATCACATCACTTCCAAAAATCCAAACATTTTATTACATGTTTATTTATTACACACTTTGGGTTGTTACAAAAGGCACATTCGGAAGAGAGAGACGAGCATGAAGCATTATTGTAATTTAAAGGCTATTTTTGGAATCAAATTTGGTGAAGATGTTGATAAACAAGTTGATAACTCCGCGCGTTGCAAAGGGACTAAACGATATTAACTTTAAAATTATAATCTTGGACTAACTATATTAATCTCTAACATCCATTCTTTATCTAATGGTTGAAATTAATTATGATGTGTCCTCAAAAAAGAAATTAATTATGATGACGTGGCACAACGTAGATTGAGAGAAATAGCCATTAAGACTCGAAAGTTGCCTAGAGGGGGGGGGTGAATAGGCAATACAAAGTAATTCCTAAAAAACACAACACTAAACAAGCGATCAAACCAGACAGGACGGAACTTCCGTTCCACACGGAACTTTCATGAATAACGGAACTTCCATGATAACAACGGAACTTCCGTTTCGGTAGAAAAAGGAGAAATTGAGAGAGATGAGATCGAAGTCTCACAAATCTAGTTGAATACAATCCTTCCATGATCGATGAGAAGTGTTCCACCTGCAGGAAAAATAGATCCACACACCACACACGTAGATCGGCCACAAGCTTTCACAAATGGACCAAGAACAAAGAAACATAAACAAGAACAACACGAGGAAGACACAAGATTTGTTGACCGAAGTTCGGACCCTTCACAAATAGGTTCCTACGTCTCCGTTAAGGAGCTCACAAAGAGTCGGGTTTCTTTCAACCCTAATCCTTCCCAAGTGACCACAAAGATCAAACTAGGTTTTCTTCTTCTTCTTGCTTGATTCCTTTCCTCACGGAGGCGAATCACAACCTTCACAAACTTTCCAAGACTCACCACAAACTTGGGAGCTCTAGGGTGACACCTAGCCAATCTAGGAGAACAAATCTCCAAGAATAATAAGTGAAGTAGGGTTTGCTTGCTAGGGGAAGATGTGCTTAAGGTTGGGGTGATGCTTCTCAAGCTTGGATTTGGTTTTGGGCTCTCACAAATGGATTTGAATCACAAGGGAGATGAGAGAGAGGTGAGAGCAAGTGCTTGAGAAAGATGGGAGTGTTCAAAAAGCACCAAGCAACCTTGCTCACGAGTTGGTCAAAGCTATATATATAGGAAGAGGCCAAAAAGAGCCATTGGGAGGTGTGAAAAGTGGGGTTGACGGAACTTCCGTTGAGTCTTGACTTAGTGTAATAAGCAAGTCTGGACGGAACATGGAAGTTCCGTCTCGTACTCTCTAGAAATGGTCGACGGAACTTCCGTGGAGACTTGGCATGGTTCTCAAGCTCCAGGGCGGAACTTGAAAGTTCTGTCCCGTACTCTCTGGAAATGTGGAAAAGGGACGGAAGTTCCGTTGACCTCACGGAACTTCTGTGAGATCCGATTTTGGTAGGTTGGCCTCTTTCGAACTTTGGTGGTTTTGATTTAATTCAAGCTTATGTATGAAACATTGAGCACACATTCCCTGCAAGAAAGACTAATTCACTCCTCTTTATAGTTTTGGCAATCTTAGACTCAAAGAACTAGAAAACTAAATGAAACTCTCTTTGAGTCCATCTTTTAACTTTTTTTGTATGAGGGGCTATCAATTTCACAATATGGCTTAGTAGACTTTGATATCAACACATTAGACGTTTTACTTCTTTATCACTTATCATCAAAACCCACTAGGGGTCTAGTTGCATCTTCAAAGACGTGCTAGTAGGTTGCATCTTTATATATATATATATATATATATATATATATATATATATATATATATATATATATATATAAAGTAGATGACCTAATCATGGTATGCTAGCAGGGCAATTTGGTACTTGCACATGAGAATATGGCCGTTGACTATGACGAGGCTTTATATAGTATTTGGGACAATCTTTGGTAGAACAAATTCCATTGTCCAAGTTTTGGCCATATAATAATTGTCTTTATGCAGAATTTTCAATGCAGAATAAGATTGAAAGGGAACTTACGATAAAATGTCTAGCTCTTATTTTCTAGAATGAATATATATAAACACACTTTATTATCACTTTCTGAGTTTTACCCATTGCAAAATTGGAAGAATGCACGACTTTTCAATTCGATGACAGATAATAGGGTGCATTAAACGTTGCTAGTTGAGGTCTTGAGGAAAATGTCATTAAACCCTCTACAGCGCTGCTGCTTCTAGAATGTCATCAGTTGATCACAGGCAGGAGTAACGTTGGCCGGCCGCCGTTTGAGCTGGCGGGTAGGAAAGGATGGTCGGACTGAATTAAATGCACTGCTGCCGCCTTCGTCATCTTCTTGGATTGGTTTGGTGGAGTCATTCTTGTTTGTCGTCGTCTCCGCCCCTTCCCATTTCCCCTTCGATTCAACCAGTGGGCGGAGCTCGATTGATTACTACTACAGAAACATGGGCGGATCAAATTCCACGGGGAGGGCCCCTCGCGCGATGACGCCGGTGGAGGAGGTGGACATCGCCGCCGTGCGGTACCGGTCGCCGACGCTGCAGGCACCGCACCTCACCGGCTTCTCCCTCAGGGCCTTCCTCTGGCTCATGGAGTCGCCGCTGCTGGGTCCGCTCATCACCTCCCTTCTCAAGTCCCAGAACAAGATGCCGCAGGTCCGCCCCTCCTTACTCTTCCTTGCATTCTCATTCGCATTTCTTTTGGCGTGCCTGACCTGATTCCTGTCGCTTCGCGTCTGAGCAGATGCTGCAGCAGACGCTGATCCCGGAGCGCCCCATGTACTACCCAGAGTACCCGCCGCAGGGTAATCTTCATCTCTGCTTCTGAATTTTTTAATTCATTCAGCACATCAATTGGCAAGCAAGTGGAAAAGGATCCAAAGTGTTGCTTGACTTGATCTTCCCCTAGACTACCACTTCAAGGGAGAAAAAGATCGATTTTTGGCAGAACCAGGCAATTTTTTTTAACTTCTCTTCACTGCATTCCTATCATTAAGAACGTAGTAACGCTGCCACGATTGAGTTGCGCTAGAAAAAAATGCACGAAAATCCTAGTTGCATACTGTAATCTTTTATCGTGTAAATGTCGAGTTACGACAAATAGTTATGCAAGATGCAGCAAAAAAAAAAAAACAGAGAGAAATCTAAAAGTAGCGGTTTACAGGTGTGAAATAAATAAATAGTTACAACCCACAATTACTGAAGCTGATTTTCTCTTTTTCATTATGCCTTGTACAAGTATTTTTCGCATCTGAAAATTTGCATGATCATAGATACCATGCGAAAGGGCCTTTACCTCACTGGTAAGGTGCCTGAGTAGCACCTCCTAGGTCCCGGGTTTGACTCCCAGTGGGAGCGAATTTGCGATCTGGGTTAAAAAATCCCTCGCCTCTCCCCGCATCAAAGCATTTGGTTAAGGCCCTGCCTCTGGAAGCAACGGTGCCCATGGTGGCCCCGGCGCAGGTTCTCACAAGGCTAGTGGCCCCAATGTAAGGGGGAGGGGGATTCGGGGGTTTTCTTATCTGCGTGGAGGTATTCTCATTAAAACAACATCTGTATTCGCCAAGTACCACAAAATATTCTGCAGAACTAAGATGAAAATTTTGCTCAATCCAGTTACTACGATGTTGCAGCTGACATTTAATTTGTTTCCGCGTTTGTAAGTATATAACTATCTTATCTTACTCATAATTTTGCTGCTCCTAATTATTCAGAACCAGAGCCTGGCGTTGTTCTTGTGGACGAAGATAGACACCCAGTGGAGAGAGTCCATGAAGCACTCCAGTGCCTCCCGCCGTATGATCCATCAGTGCATTGGTCGGTGGAGGAGAAGGTTCCTTTCCTCTACTGGAAGATCCGTGACTTTGCACATGCGTATCGGTCTGGGATCACAACTCCCTCAACTGTAAGTAGCTAGCTGGACAGGCTCTTATTGCTTGTTTCTATTCCCCCCCCCACCCCACCCCACTGCATTTAATTTCGTGTTTTAACTCTGATACATGGTATAGGTTGCCGAGCATGTCATCGCGGGTGTTGATGAGTGGAACAACAAGAAGCCTCCAATGCCAATGTTGATCTACTTTAATGCGGGTGATCTGAGGAAGCAAGCCGAGGCTTCCACAAAGAGATTTGAGCAAGGTTCTTCGCTAATATTTGACCAGTTGGTTGTCCGAGTCCTATTCTTGTTTACTTGAACAGCTTGAAATTACTTCAAGTTGGCACTTAACTATCCTCTAGAGAAATTCATGACATTTGTTGATTTTTGTGCCCAGGGAACCCAATTTCCATTTTGGATGGGATCTTCGTTGCCATCAAGGATGACATTGACTGTTTCCCTTATCCGTCAAGGAGTTAGTTTTGCTTGACTCAACCTGTCATTTCTTGCCATGTCACTGTCTGGGAAATGATTATGTTTTGTGTCAACTGCAGGTGCTACAACGTTTCTTGACCAAATCCGCACCGTGGAGAAAGACGCAGTGTGTGTTGCTAGGTTGCGGAAATGTGGTGTTATCTTTATTGGGAAAGCTAATATGCATGAGCTAGGTCTTGGTGTAACCGGGAACAATCCAAACTATGGGTATGGTTCACAGCTGCTCATTCTGTTCACACTATTCGTACATTTTTCTTGAACGCGCTGGAGAAAAGTACTCATCCCTTAGTCCCTTACAACTGTAGTCTTTTTTTTCCTACTTGAACCGAAAGGGTATAACGATGAATTCATCACATAATCTGTATCCATCCTATTGTATTTGTGATGATCGCCACTTTATCATCACTTTTCCTTGACCTTATTGCAGGACAACAAGAAATCCTCATTCAATTGATAGGTATACTGGTGGTTCTTCATCCGGTCCTGCTGCATTAGTTTCATCAGGGTTATGCTCGATAGCGATTGGAACAGATGGAGGAGGTTTGTACTTACAAATGTTCTTTTTTTTTGTTCATAACTGGTCTGTACTTTTCTGGAACTTGCATCCTGTTAATGCTTCCTTTTATTCATAATAGGTTCAGTTAGAATTCCATCTTCACTGTGCGGTATTGTTGGTTTCAAGACAACATACGGTCGGACAGATATGACTGGGTAATAACAAAAAATTGCAGTTCATTGTTTTTTTGTTCAACATAATTGATGTGGATCACATACCATTCAATCTCTCTTAAAATAAGCTGCTCATCTCAAAATAATGACTAATATGTTCAAAAACTGCACATGCTACAATCAATTAAGTGGACAACTTACTCGCTACTAGCAGTCACCCTTCGTGTGTATCTGAATAGGTAAGTTTTAGAAGTCCAAATTTATTTGATAGTTTTGTAATTATTAATTAAATATCTTGTCTGCAGGGTACTTTGTGATGCCGGGACTGTTGAAGTGGCTTCTCCTCTTGCAGCCTCAGTCGAGGACGCCATGCTAGTGTAAGAAATTTGACTTGCTTTATGGTACTATGGTATCCCCTGCCCTGCATAACACCGCCTAGGATGGCTATTTTCTCAAAAATTGGAAATTTGTTAAATTTAATTCATGATATAAAGTATAATTAGATTCGACAATTTTATTGATAAATGAGATTTTTTTTGGTCTCAGGTATTCTGCAATAGCAGGTTCAAGGCACATGGAGAAGCTTACCCTTAGACCAGTAAGATATTGTGTTACCGTTTTTCCTTATTTTTATGTCACCGGGGATTCTGGAAAGTCATTTGTGCCACTTGTGTTTGAGAAAAAAACACTAATGCTGTTGCATTGCATTGGTCTGTATCACCCAGCTTTCGTGGAACAAGATACTAGAACAGAGTTTTTTTTGAAATTTTTTTTTTAACCCTGATGTGTGCCAGTCGTATTACACACAGCTCATAGCTTCTCTATCTTTCCCCAGTAATGCAGGATGCCTGATCCTGATGTTCATTAATCCATTCCATCAAATTCACAACTTCTTTCCATTTCTTCTCTACAGGCACCACTATGTGTTCCAAATTTGGTGTCTCCCGACAGCAGCAATATACTGGGATCAGTGAAAATAGGAAAATATACAGAGGTGCAGTTTTTCATAAGAAGCATTATTTCTGCATGTATATCTTCTAAATGAAGTTTGTTTTTGTAGTGGTTTCATGATGTTTCTGATCCTGATATCTCAAATACATGCGAGGATGCACTTAACCTTCTTTGCAACTCCTTTGGATGCCAAGTAAGCCCGCCAGGATTTTAGTCTAATTATCAATTAGTATTTCATATAGATATAGCAGGTTCTGTATAGGCCATGCACCTTAATTTGAACAAGCTCTTTTTTTATTGGAAGCATCTACATTACCATGCAGCTTTCCATCTATACAGATATGTTCTGTGTAGATTGAGTTATAGCATCCTACTTCAGTTAGTGGGTTTTGCTTCATGAATATTGAAAATGTTACTTTTATCTGTATCAATTTTGACACAACTGACTGTTGAGCTGATAACGTTGATCTGCTGTGCATGCCTATCTACCTCATATTTGACATCTCAGCTAACAAAGGTTGATTTACTTCTTTCAAGATAGAAGATATAATATTACCAGAGCTCGAAGAGATGCGTACTGCCCATGTTATCTCAATTGGCTCAGAATCATTTTGTGATCTGAATCCTCATTACAAAGCAGGGTACTGTCTTTCTTAACAGATAATAACTTTTCATATCTCATTTTTATTCTGATGAAATCTTTAACATGTCTCATGGGAAATAATTCTGTAAATTATTGGTCCCCAAACACGAGGAAAGCCTAAGTTGTTTGTTAGCTTTCTGTTTCTTTTTGCACTATTGATCTCACACTTCTTATCTCTTTTAGAAGGCGAACTGAATTTACACTGGATACTCGAGCAAGTTTGGCACTTTTTGGGTCATTCACTGCAACAGATTATGTGGCTTCTCAATGCATAAGGTGAACATGACCACATATATACCGATGAATTCATTGTCCTATGTTTCTTTCTATTGATTCGCGCAAAAAAAAGAGCTAAAACTCCAACTGTAATGTATTTGTTGCTAATTGAACATGGAAATAAGTTACTGCAGTAGAAACTTAATTTTCCATGTTACTTCTGTTTGCCCTGTTTCTCTGTTGTACAAAATTTGTTCTGACTAAACCTTTTGATGGGTCTCATATAGGAGAAGAATAATGCACTACCACATGGAAGCTTTCAAGAAAGTTGATTTCATTGCGACCCCTACAACTGGGTAATATACGTCAAATTCCAGAAGTACTTGTCATAGCATCTAAAATGAGAACTTTCATGTGTACCGAATATAAGTATTAGTGATTAAACCTGGAAATCTGACAATTCAAACGTCTAAATGTCTTATAGTCTAAGAGAGTTCCCAAGATCCATGTAGAAGTAAACCGTGCTGTTAAAAAAGAAACTAGCTATCTGATTTGAAACCTAAAAGATGTGCAACGTGCTAGACTCTTATGCATACACCCTAAAATGATGATGTGTGTCTAATTTGACTTGCTTATACCATATTTAGAAAGCCTTTGTATGATTTTCCTCCTTTATGAAATGTATCGTCCTTTATTTAAAGAAAGAACTAAGCTAATGTGCTGTTTTTTCAGCATTACTGCACCAAAAATACCACCAGGTGCTCTGAAGGCAGGAGAGTCTGACTATGTTGTGTCAGGTAACTTGTGAGCAGAATATTGTTTCTCAGGCAATCTTAATTAGCTATGCAACGTATGAAAACCATTACGTCACCATCTAGATGATTTTTAATCGGTTTTCTAAGCACATTGTTTATGTCCATCTTGATTCTAGTATGATTGGTTGTATTAAAATATCTAATACACCTTTCCTAATACCATACTTTTCTGCAGCTTACCTGATGCGATTCATCATAGCTGGGAACCTTCTGGGTTTGCCAGCAATAACTGTGCCTGTAAGTGGATCATAACTGAGTACATGTAGCATCTTCCAGACTATAAATATTAAGGCATAACTGAGTACTTCATTAATATTTTATTTCTTCCATTCTCAGGTTGGTCATGACAAGCAAGGCCTTCCTATAGGTTTGCAGCTGATAGGTCGTCCATGGGGTGAAGCTAGCTTACTGAGGGTGGCTGCTGCAGTGGAGGTATTGCACATGAGAATCACTGGGTTTTCATATTCAAGGGCTTCCTAATAATATGTTAATATTCTGCTAGCCTAAATTTTGGTTACTGCTCATTTTTTTTACCATGGCTATCACCAGCACCATAAGTAACAATTGCTTCTAATCCTATGTACAAAGTTGGAGAAAAACATTTTAGTGTTCCAATGCTAAAGTTATACGTCGTTATGAAATGGGTAACTCTTAAGGATAAATGCTCAGAAACTGAAAAAACTAATACTGATTAGGCAGCCTAAGCACACTGAAAGCAGAGCACCATTAAATGAATTCAGAATATGGAATGAAAATAAATAAGGATTTTACTTTGTTTCATTTTATTCTGCCTGTAGTACTCTGGGAAATTAAACATCAAAAGGATTAATGTCTCTCCTTGCAGGAGCTCTGCCTGAAGAAACGGAATCGACCCGCTGCGTATTATGACATTTTGAAGGCCTGAATTGTCAATAGTTATATTATTCCACTGATAGTGATGGCGGCTATAAGGCATGTATGATGAGCTGTCTGTATCTTATAGTGATTGCCAAGAAAAAGTTATCAAGTCGTTTCTGTAATCACTTTGATAGAGATGCCGTTGCAGATCGTCCTTAAATTGCATGTTTCTTGTGGGTTTAGGCATGAATATGCGTTCCCAAGGGAAGCGTGTGCGCCGGACAATGTGGGAGTTTGTGGCTGCGAGGTGTCTTGTCTCTGTCTGTCTTTTATGTTGGGTCCTTTTTCTGTAGTAACTAGTCATTTGGAGCCACTTCTGGCATTCGTACTTGGCATGGTGCGGGCGGCGCCACGGTAGCCTCCTCTCGTGCCAACGCCTTTGCTTCCGCCATCGATTGATTGATGCCTGCGGTGGCCTGCCATGCCAACGTCCGCCACCATCGATGATCACCAGCCTTCTTGGCCCCACTGCCCCACAATTACTTTAGTTGTCGTCCTCTCCTCAATTGCCAGATAACGATTTTACAATAAAGTCAATAGAAAAGAGCTGTTTGTGCACTAAGACACCTTTTCTATCTGAACACAATATGCTAGACATCATGACCCGGAGAATAAAACCAAGGAATACAGCACGAAGCGAATCAGGGAAAACACCGAAGCAGAACCACTAGCAAGCATGATCCTTCTTTATGGGGACCGATTATTGCTATAATCTAAACATTTCATTTTATTGCGACTATCTAAACGATTTATTAATCACTGATGACTACCCTGTTTGCACTTCTTCAGTGATATCAATGTCCAAAGCGCGTTTTTTTTTATAAAAAAAGTTAGCCTCCAACTCTGTCACACTGAAGAAACGAACTAGTCCCACTGAGTTTTGCAACAAGAAATGGAAACAATTCTTATTATTGATTGAAACAGTAAAAATCATTGCAATTTTACTTGACCAAGAAGTATCTTAGAAGCTATTTGTTAGTAATGACGATAGCTCTATGCTCTGTCGTAATGATGAAGAAAATAAATCTCACAATCCATCTCTATTCATTTTCCTTTGATTTTGTTTGTAGCGTCGCAGCTACTCTTTCATTATTAATGTTGATGTAACATTGATAAAAATGGTAGTTTTATGGAGACAAAAGAAAAGAGTCACCGTCGCCTGTAAATGCATATATATAACGTAAAGAGATGGATAAATGCAACTATGGACGTATATGCAAATAGTTTGTGCCAATTTGCCCCGAGAAAAAGAGAAAGAAACCAGTGCTCCCGTCCGCTCCTTCTCCTCCTTTCCTCCGTCGCCGCCGGGACTGGCAACTGGTCAGTACCACACGCCGAGTGGGGATCGGCAGAGGAGAAGACGGGACAGAATTCGTGGTTCCGCCCGCAACTTGTTGGCAATCTCCCTCTCATCCAAGGTATTGATCCTGTTCTCCTTCCATACCAGTCTTCCTTTGATGCTTCCTACACCTATCTACATTCAATATTCCTCATGGATTAGTGATTTGTTCTTGATACCATACACTTGACAAAGCCAGATAAGGGAAGAACCGGGTACTGGGAATGGTTCTTCATGCAAATGCAACAGCCAGCCACACCCTTGATTCCCTTGTTTCATGCTTTGATTTTGATCTTCTGTTCTGTTTATTGTTTGCTTCCACATACCCATGATGGATTTTCATTTACTTGCATCGCCATGCGCCAATTCAATGGGTACATTGTGCATCGACCTTTCCACCTTTTGTTCGAAAAAGCAGCAACTTGTATTTATTCATACTCTGCTTTTCATTTGTCTCTCTGCAGAATTGTAATTGATCAACAATAGTCAAAGCTGACTGATGCCGCATGGAAAAATCTCTTCCAAGGCTAGGTCACCTTCAAGAATTGAACCAAAGGAGGTGAAGCCATGTCCCTCATCATAGCTGACTCTGGAGGAACGCTCGTCAGAAAGCTGGCCAACATAATTCCCAAGTAATCATCTTTGCTCGTTACTCCTCTACCCTTTTGTTAACAACCCTCATCCAATCTCCGTACTATTGCGTATTAAATCATGTGCCTTCAATATTTGTTAGGAATACTTGTTCATCTCATCAGGTAGATCAAGATAATAGCAGCAGTGCACTACTTCCTCCATTCTCATATATATTGATGTTACAATAGAAAATTCAGTGCAATTTGGAACTAAATCAACTTGTCTTAACGTCATGTATATAACAAAGGGAGTATGGTCAGAGTGGATTCGTCCCTAAATCATCCAATTCTAACAAAACCGTCCTAATGATGCCTTGTAAATCACTGGCTTAACGGTAAATTATGTGCAGAGTACAAAATCTTGCAATCATACAAAATAGGTCAGTTTATCGACATAGAAGCCTTCTAAATGGGCCAGTTATTCAGATTGTCACCTAAAATTTTATGCAGCATGTATACCCATGAGCAATAGGAAATGCATCTGTAAGTGCATGCATAAGCGATGACCTGGAAGTAACCATCCTCTTGGCATGGAGCATTTGGAAAGTCATGAAAGACTGGGCTTTTGAAATTCAGGAATGGATATATAGACGGCCTCTATATCTATCGAGTTTTTTGTTCTCTTTTGAAGTTAGCTGAACTTTTCTGTGTATCTGTACTCTATTTTACTTAATATATAATCAGTAGAGGCCTTTGCCTCTCCTGTTCACAGAAAAAAAAAGATACTGACAGGTCAAGCAAGCTTACAAGGAGTCATGTATGAATTTCAAAAGAATTACTTTTTTTTTGCTACTTCTGGCATTGTACAGCCAACATATATATAACTCTTTCTCCATTTCTTTTAGCTAGTTCCACTTCTATATCAATAAATCAACTAATGGTATGAGATTGAAAAACGTTATCTAATACATTGTGTCCTAGCAGGGTCATTTTAGAGGTTACGTGAAAGTTTGTTAGATTGACAGATTGTGCTCCTTTACTTCTCATTTGAAATGAAATGTAGAAACCATTCCTCAATCAGATGGTGCCTTAATATTGTATTTTAGATGAGAAAAAAGTACCCGGCCTTGACCTCAAGAGAAGATACAGCTGCTTAATATTGTATATGTTTAACACATACCTGAATCTATCATTTTTTACCTATTTTTTCTCAAACAATTAACCTAATCTCTCAACATTGGGAATTAAATAATAAACTATTGTTGACTACAGTATTGTTGTGTATTGAGAAAAACTAGTTTTTTTTTAAGAAAAGAGAAACTAGTTAGATTAAAGATGCCTTGAGCTAGTTGTCCCAACTCATCTACGTCTTTTTTTTTTTTTTGGTCTTATGATCACTTATGCAATCCCATTAGACATCCATTCCATTTGCCCATTTTTGTTGCACAAGGCACATATGCATCCAGATCTACTTGCTAATATAGTTGGGTTTCTTACATGTTATTGTAGATATTATGAGGAACGTACCGGTTGCAGCTGGAAGGCTAGTGCACCTATGGAATGAATGGGGGATACAAATCCTGGTTCTTGTAAGCTTTGGGTTGCAAGTATTCCTCCTTGCTTTTGGAGGGATCCGTCGGCGTAGCTCCTCCAATGTGCTGAAGTTCTTCCTTTGGTCAGCATATTTGTTGGCCGACTCCACGGCGATATACACGCTGGGCCACCTATCTGTCGACGACACATCAGATGAGCACCAGCTGATAGCGTTCTGGGCACCCTTCTTGCTCCTCCATCTTGGTGGCCCAGACAACATCACAGCTTATGCATTAGAAGACAACACTCTCTGGCTGCGTCACCTGCAAACTCTGGCTGTTCAGGTCCTAGGAGCCGTTTACGTGATATACAGGTACATGAGCAGCAGTGTGATATTGCTTCTGCTTGCTTCCGTCTCCATGTTTGTTTCCGGTTTTCTCAAGTACGGGGAGAGGATATGGGCACTCAAGTGTGGCAACATTGGCAGCATCCGCAGCAGCATCAGCATCTCAAAGGTCAAGGCTAACCCTTATCAGTTGTTGAGCATGGGTACCAGTGAAGAGGAAATCCTGCTTGGAGCCCACACCCAATTCGATATCTGCAAAGGCGTCTTTGCCGATATCATAATGTTACCCAATCCATGGGTTCTCTCACAATCTAAGCCACGTTCAGTGATATCTTACTTGGGGGAGGACCTATACAAGTTAGTCGAGATGGAGCTGTCTCTGATGTACGATTTCCTGTATACCAAGGCGGCTGTAATTCACACTTGGTATGGATTCTGCATCCATTTCATTTCTCTGTTTGGCGCAGCCACTACGTTCCTGTTGTTTCAACTCAGCATCAACAGTAGTGGAGATCGGTACAACAGGGTAGATGTGATGATCAGTTATGTTTTGCTGGTTGGGGCATTGGTCCTGGAGGTCATATCTGTGTTCAGAGCTCTACTATCCACCTGGACATGTGCTCTATTGCACCGCAAGGGCGGGGGATGGGAGTGGTTTCTCCATCTTATCTCTTCCATTAGTCGGCGTATCCATCCGCCAAGTAGAAGACTCTGGTGGGGCTCCATTGGGCAGTATAACTTGTTCCACCTATGCACTCGCAACACAAACGAGATAGGGAACAGATTGGCAATGAAATTGGGGCTTCAAGATTGGTGGAACATTATGCACTTCTCAGGCACTTTCTCACATACCAATTCTTTGTCAATACAAGATCTTAAGAAATTGGTTCTGCAGGCGTTGCAAGACAAAGAGCGAGCACTGCAAGACAAAGATACTGATTTGGACTCAAGAGGCAGCTTTATACTGAAAAGTATGGAAGTCTATGAGGATTTTGCTCGTTGGAGTGTCAACATCGATTTTGACGAGAGCATCCTTGTTTGGCACATTGCAACAGAGTTGTACATGCGTAAATCTATGGCCAAACATGCAAAAAATCTTACAGACGCTACAGAGGTGCTATCCAATTACATGATGTTCCTACTCGTGGTAAAACCCAACATGCTGCCCGGTGCTGCTCGTTACAACGTACATCTTGCTTCCTGTGAACAAATTGAAAGACAATGCCGTATGGGCTTTGGTGATAAGGATGATCCAGTGGCGGCATCTCCAGTAATCTGGAACCCATACTCTCTGCTAAAGGAATTGTTCCACAATGATGGCCCCAATCCTTCCAGGATCCCACAGAGGGAGAAGCTCGCAGAGATGGTGTGGAGCTCCTCCCAATTTGCACTGGTACGAGCTTAGCGGGGTGTCAAATTCATTCATTTTGTTTTGAGAATTTCCTTTGGCTCAAGTCATGCCTCAGCTCATTGTTGCTATTTCAATTTGCCGGTATATGCCTTGACCATTCAACTGTTAAAGATCCTTAAAACATGTTTCGTTTCAAACTTGTTGTTGACCTTAATAAAAGAACCAGCACGTCCTATATTTAAAAGTTACCTCTGAAGGCATTTCCAATTTGATTTTCTTGGCTCGAAATTTCATTCGAATTTCATAGTGCACGTTCAGTTCAAGTGTTTTTCTGTTTCTGAAATAAATGTTAAACTTAATATGCACTATGATGCCATAAACATATTTTGAGTGCTCTATTGTATCCTATGAAAGATCAATATATACTATGCATTTGTATGCCTGAATTCTGTAAGGGCATATATGTATACATGTTAAAATCAAATGTGCATTATTTCTGCCTAATCATACTCCTCTGTCTCAGGGATCAGTAAAGGCACCAAAGCCACATGGAGCATCAATCCGTGACAGTGCTATTATGTATGCAGTCTTGCTCGCTAATGAGCTCTTAAGCATAGAGATGCGCTGGCATGAGCAGCAGAGTCAGCATGACCCTTTGGAACTGATCTTAGGCGTGTGGGTGGAGATGTTATTGTATGGAGCAGATCATTGCAGCCAGGAGTCCCATGCGAGGCAGCTCAGCAATGGCGGAGAGTTCATCACCATTGTGTCCCTACTGGCACACCACTTCAAGTACTACTCGGGAGCGGCGAGGGGGTCTCCAGGAGTTTCAACGACTTTGGTGATGCTAATCCCATACATGAAAGTAACCCAATGAGTCGTGAAAACTTGGTTTAAATGAGTATATGCAAATTTTCACCAGAAGGACACAGTTTACCTGAAATGATCCCTGCATCATTCGGGAAAACAGTGCAGTCATAGTCAAAGCCAGTAAGTTACTAGTGCCCTAGTAGGTATACCAACACAGGAACATAGTCATCAGTGTAAGAAAATTGTAAGTACTAGGATTCATAACAACACCAATTGCTGCAATATTAACGTCATCTTGGCATTTTCTTTTTTGTTACATATATTGTTACTTCAATAATGGAGTATACTTATAAAAAAATAATTGGGTATGCTGGTCATATGTGGTGTGACTGACCAGCCCCAAGGGTGCTCAAGCTGCTGGCTCAAGGAACGTGCAATTTCAAGATCTGCGTGCCTGTCTTCACCGACTTCCCAACCAATTTTCCGTCTGAAAATTTGTCTCCCGTGAAACGTGGAACCAATGGTTGAAATGGAGCTTCTGCATCCATTTAATTTTTGAAGCTTGGCATGCCCGCTGCATTATGCAATTGTTTACATGACTTCTTGGTTCCTTGCTTAATTGCCAAATGATTTTTCTTTTCTATGCAAGCGGCGTTGAGGCCCAAATACTCATTGCTATGCATCAAACTTCGTATCGTTTTTAGGGTTCTTCAGAAATCCAGATGGTGTATGCTATCGCATCAATTTAACAGGATTTTAATTTTTTCAAGTCTGTGCTAGCCATATCCATAAATGGTGAGAGACCGGACTTCAGAGAATGACTAATACATTCTCTACAACGTGCACTAGTGGTTCTGGTAACAGCTCGTGAACAGGAGGGGCAGTCATGGTTCAAAAAAACCATTTAAACAACCTGATTTTTTGACCGGTGAAACCGGTCCGGCTCGGTAAAACCGAACGGTCGGTTTTCGCTAAAAATCGAGCATGCATACAAAGTTTTAGACACTGTTCGGTTTTTAGCACTATTAAAAACCGATCAGGTGTTTTGAACCATGGTGGTGGTACCGTCGGTGCGAGTTGCCAAAACACCCAAATGCAACGACTTTGCTATATTTTGCTTTAGTAGTGTTACATGCACCGTTTTCCACAGCAAGGCTCACCCTGGAACATTGTCTTGAAGTGTGAAGTTTTGCATAACAGGAAAGTAAACTATGGTACCAACGGAAATGAACTGACATAATACAATTCACCGATCTAAAATTGGAACTGCCGATGTCCTGTGAGACTGAGCGGCGGCCAGCCGTGGGAAGAGCCAAAGGCGGACTGGGCCGGTATGCCCGACAAATAAGATAGGCCCGGCCGGCCCATCTAGGCGCAAGGGCATCCGTATACTGTACACTAGGGCGCTGTGAGGAAGAGAGAGAGGAGGAGGGGTTCTAATAAAAATCACATCTTTGTTTCTGCTGGGCGACGCGGCCGCCGCCTCCGCCTCCTCTTCGCCTTCCTCCTCTCCGACCGCCGTCCTTCTCCTCCCGGCCCCTTCTGAGGGAGAGGCTTCTGTGACTGCTGCCGACTGGAATTGCCAGCATCCCACGCCGTCACCACCGGGTAGGAGGAAACGTTTATTCCTCGCAGGGAGAGGGGATCGGCAGTACAGGAGGAAGTCGAGCAAAGCTCTTTTATTCAACAAGAGGCTGAACATGGCAACGTGGCTTCGCTACGCCGCCCACAAGTTCGAGTATTCCATCACCCTCTCTTGGAAGGTAGACATACATCTATCTCTATCCCTCCCTCCTACCCAATGCCTTCCTCCTAGATCCATGCGTATCGGCTAGTATCCGCCCTCTGTCTACCTGTCACTTGTCGATTGTATTATGCATTTCCATCGATTCGTCTTTGATACAAGCACTGCCATGCACTTGAATTTTGAATGCTACCCTACGGAGAAACAAACCAGTGCAAATTGATTACCCTTGGATAGATTGCAGACAAAATGGCTTTTTTTTTTTTTTTACTTTTATCGACGCGGTGTCACAGCAATTCTCGAACTCTCCATGCAGAAGTACAACGTCGGCCAGATCAACAGCACGGAGCTAACTGACGCGATATGGAAAAACTTCTTCCAAAGCAAGCTCACCTTCCCACACTGGACCAAAGGGTGTGAAGCTATGGCTCCAATTGTAACTGCAGCCGGAGGAACCCTCCTTGTCAGAAAGCTTGCAAATTTAAGCCCCACGTGAGCACCTTCTGTTTTCCTCCCACTGCCCTCTGTCAATGGTGTTTCTCATTTTATTTAATGATTCTGTTCGCTAGGATGCTTGTATTTACTTAGCAAGCAACAAATGCTTGTGTCTCCCAAGTCTTTTCCTGTCCGCGCCCTCCGCACACTGCTTTTGATTGCTCCACAATTTTTAATCAAATGTTTTGTTTTTTCGCTTTTCAAGTCTCTTTTTTTAACCTTTTATTAGTCCTCATTGTATCCTTCTACAATGGCCTCTACATTGATTTGTACCGGTGGTCATTCATTTTAATTCAGAATTGTTTCTCCTCAAATTATTCGTTAATATTACTCATATATTTTTTATAATGTTATGTTGGCCATATTAATTTTCCATCTGAGATTGTGCCCACACTGTCAAATGCAGCAGTCAATTCACATTTTTCCTTGTTCTTGATTGAGTATCAGTGTCATAACACTGAGACCAATCTGAAGTAATGAAAGGAACAGCTGTGCTTTATTTGTCAATTTCTTTCTTTTTTATGCACTTGTATAATCTTTTTGGACAGTGATTGATAACATGGTAGTTTACTAGAGTTGATATATACACCCTTGCCATAACAGCTATGATGCATAACTTGGTGAATTTCACTTAATCGCAGTGTCCAGTTCTGACACGGCTTTTATGCACAGACAACACTTGGAAGCATTTCAGCTATAATACCCATTCCTACTTCCCAAACACACCACTTTTGAAAAACAAGACATTTATGTAAAAACGTGATTTAAAAATTTTCTGAAAAAATTGGAAGTACCAGACTAGTACAGATGGAGCTAATATTAAAGGTAGGTATTCTCTCCTCCTCTCTATTTCTCTATTTTTGGCAACAACAAATGCGGTTCAGTTGTTCAATACTACTTCAAATTGTGTTGGAGTTTGTATCACTGTACTGCCTATTGAATATGGATAAGGAATATTGTTTCGTATAGACTTAGTCCTATACCATATCTGTATTCTGCGATGCACCTACTTCCCATTTGTAAAGCATATTTGCATCCGCTCATAAAGTTTTTTAATCGATCAATAAAATAGTATACCATACCTGTTGTGGTTACAAGTCCAAACAAAAACTAGGGGACTAGCCGAAGGGTGACTCCCAGGAAGTCCTGAAGAGTCCCCGGGAGTTAGCAGAACCTTCAGACAGCCTAAGAGGATGCAAGCAATAGAACCGAGAATGCCGAGAGCGGGACATTTAGTAGTATTAAGGACTCCGGCCATACCGAAGGTCCAAGAGTGAATGCCCTTATCTGCTGGGATTGGTGGGTATTTGTAGCCTCATACCCACTTGCCCTGTGTAGTAAGTTACAATTATATCCTCACATATTACACCATCTACAAGGGCAAAGAAGTACATTGGCTACTATTTGTCCCGAGCTTCAGGCATCCGGCTCCCGGGGCCACTTTTGTCTCTAGTGGGCCTAACAGGGCCGAGGGGGTGTTATGGGCTGGCCCGTTCCCCCAACAATACCTATGAGATATCAGTATGAGAAGCTTGCCCCTGGTTTGGCACTTTGCAGCCTTGATTTAATGAACTTGTTCATATCTAACATTGCTTCATGGTATTAAGTATTGATTTATTACGGTTAAGAACAAAACGTCATCTGTAGGAGAGCCTTCATGGTTTTTCACTAAGAAGACTCAACTAAACCAGCCGATAAAACCCTTGAATCCCAGCATCACCCTGTAGGTCCACACGGTAACTTTAGCTAGTGATAACTCTCGCTACTCCTGGCAGGATTACATCTTTATCACAAGCCTGCATCCTGCAACCTCTTTTTTTTTTGGTGACTAGGCTTAGGAGTTTTTTTGCACAAGATGGGATTTAAACCCGGCTTCCTGGCACTGCTACTTGGTGACCGACCATTGCATCATTGCGGCACTGCATGAACTACTGAAGTAGTGCATATATCAGCATTACATATTTTTTTGAGGGGAAACAGAGGGGTACTTAATCCCCACCTGAACCATTTTCATTCAAAAATGATAGCCCAAGCTGGATCAAGTAGTAACTTTACAGCAGGAGTAAAAGCATTCTGGATCACTAGATTACATTATTGAAGAAAACAAAGAGCACCAGGCGGTTGCCACATAAGAGTCACGGCGCGGCAAGCGGCACCGCCACAAAGAGGCATCATCTCGACATTGCCGTAGAATTCGGAGGAGGCCGGGTGGCTCGTTCCGGAATACCACCGCATTCCTGTGCTTCCAAAGCTGCCAGCAGCATAGGTGGAGGAAGACATTGTAGTGTGCTGCCGGGATGCTAGGCGGACGAGCAAGCTCCCGAGTCGACGAACGGAGGCAGAGCTTGTGTCAATTTGTAAGGCTGACCAGAAGGCGCAGGCGACTGGGCACCGTAAGACGATGTGATCCGCATTCTCCAGCAGGGCATTGCACAACTCACATGTGCTGTCGGAAACGGCATGTCGTTGCAACAGGAGAGCTTTGGACTTGATCCGCTCTTGAACAAGCAGCCACATGAAGAACTGTACACGTGACGGTGCACTGTTGTGCCAAACGAAGCTGGCGGAGGCACAATCAGGTGCACCTGCAGTGACCAGAAATTTGTAGAGGCGCGGAACGCAGCCGACATTCCTCATCGATGAGTGAACTTCGGTGCCGATCGGCAGATGTAGAGAGGTGAACCGAGGCAAGGACAGCGCGCAGTGAATCAAGTTCTGCCTGCGCTTCTACTGTCAACCGGGGCACGAGGTGGGTGTGCAGGCCTTCACGAACCGCCGCATGAACCGTGTCAGCAGGCCGGCGGACACGACTGGAGAGTGCAGGGAACTTCTCGGCCAATCGCCCAAGTGGGAACCAGGCATCCTGCCAGAAAGAGGCAGTGGTGCCATCTCCAATCTCTACCGTGGTGAGCTCAGAGTATGCAGGACCAAGGCCACGCAGCGCTTCCCAGTGTTCGCTGGATAGCTCGCCAGACATCGCAGGCAGATCAGTATGGTCCCGCGCCCATGCAGCCCACCCCGAGTCACCTGGTTCATGCAGTCGATGGACCATTTTCATCAGAAGGCACTTGTTCTGGACAGCCAGGTCTCGAATGCCAAGCCCACCGTGGTCTTTAGGCATGGTGACACGATCCCAGGCAACCAAGCAGTCAGCACCACTTGCTTTTCCTCTCCAGACCACATGAACGCACGCCGTGGCGCATCCATTGCTGATGATGCATGAACTAGTACATGCATGTCTCTCAGTCTCATGATATTAAGTGATAATAAATAACGATTACAGCATGAACTACAGAACTAATGCATATAACATTGTTCCATAGACATAGGAGTCAATAACTCTAGGTTTTCTTATACATGCCGATATTAATATTAGTTGCAACTGCACCTATCTTTTTAAGGCATCACCCTAGTCGTTGCAATGATGTCCAGTCAGAGAAGTCATGGCATTGTCACCGTCTTAACAAATACGCAGTTAAACAGAGGGGTTAAGGGAGAAAGAGAGGAGGAACGGCTGGTAAGTTGTCCACTTGTCCAGGCCATAAAAACTATCTCCACGGTTGGCTTTCGCATATATCATTGTTTCATAGACAGGCTTCCGCACTAGTAGATGGTGACAGCTTCAACGGCCGCTAAACTGGAAGGGTGCAACAATGCTGGTAGGCTGGTGGTGCACTGGAGGTGGAAGAGGGATGGTGGTGGCAAGGGTGTGTGAAGAGTGGCTGCTGTGGGGGAGCTAGAGGGAGGAGCGGTGGCAGCGGGGGAGGAGTGCTGGCGCTGCACCATTGGAAGCAGCAGTGACGGGCTGGCAGTGCTCCATGCTTCTCAATTGATTTTTCGATAAATCTGGCCTACCTCTCCACTGATTTTTCAATCAATCTGGCCTACCTCTCCACTGATTTTTCAATCAATCTGGCCACCCAGGGCCATCTCCATGAATTTGGGACTCTGGTCTGAAATGCAAAATGGGGCTCCAATATGACTGGCTCACTACTATAAATTTTATTGGGCCGAAATGAGAATTTTGGTAAGCACGTTCTTCATCCTCTTATCCAGACCGACGTTCGTTGCTCTCTCTATATCTCTCTGCCCACCATTGTTGATGACCTGAGCTCGCAACGGAGCACCATTGAATGATCGCAACACCAATAAGCAAGCAAACTAGAGTGCCTGGCTATTGGCTCCTCCATAACTCTCCTCACTTGTAACGGTGGCTACAGTTGAAGTTTGAACTGGGGCCCCAGCCCTGTGCGGTTACTCACCCTACCTCTGCTGATCAACGTCCCTAAGGCCACCTGAGGCTAGTACGACATGGAAGGTGGAAATAGGCTGGTTAATGGGCTGTACCAAGTGCCCTCCCTTCTTTTCTTTTTCCTATTTCTTAGGTAGGTATGGCATTGCCTTGTCTCGCCTTGTGCTCACCTCAGCGATTTGCCACCTTAAAAATATAGAATGACACTTAAAATGTCTGTATTAACTATTATGATTTGTGTAACTGTCATTTTTAAAATTTCATCTGTTACCTTCAATTGTTGTTTTCGATATTCAATAATACTATGATCTGTAAATCTCCATGATACACTGTTGTTTATTTAATAATAATTGCTGCTGGGCACACCAGCTTAAACATTGTATCCCTTTTTATCTTCTTTTTGTTTGTAACAAATACTTTTCATATTGTGTTGATTAGCCTAGGAAGTTAATTCTCATATGTGGTTCTTGTATGTCTTGGACTGACTGACAAGCTAATACACGTTCAAATCAACTGCTAGATCTGATAAGTACGCATCAGTTATCATCTTTATGAAATTTGTTGCCATCTATTACTTGAACCTTTTTTTTTCTTAAATGAACTGTTGAAATAAATATCTGTTCACTCAGCTTTAACATGTTGTGACCATTATCTTCACAGACAAGTCTTTGTCGGGGATGTAGTCTTGTTAAAAGACCCAGAGAAATCAGATGATTTGATTGTTCGACGATTGGCGGCTTTGGAAGGGTATGAAATGGTCTCTAATGATGAGAAGGATGAGCCTTTTGTACTTGAGAAAGATCAATGCTGGGTCCTGGCAGACAACCAAGCACTAAAGCCAAAGGTAATCATGGTATTGGATCATTAATTGTGTATATGCATAAAGAGCATTATGTGATTTTAATGAGTGATTTTTAACAACGAGAGCGAATGGAAGTTCATAATTGTTTTGGTAACAGGAAGCTAGGGATAGCCGCTTGTTTGGACCTGTCCCTATGACTGACATCCTTGGCCGAGTGATATACTCTTTGAGAACAGCTGTTGATCATGGTCCAGTGGAGAACAGGTCACTTCCTATGTTGTTTTCAGCACAGCCTCTGATCTCATTTCGTAGCTATGCATAAACTGATGTTGGTCTTGTCTGCAACAGCCCTGTGGCCATGAACCAGGATGCGCCAGTTTTGGCAGTGGAGCTTGATGTGGAAGAGATGGCCAAGAACAATAAGATGTAGATATGTAATGCTTTGACGTGCTGCTATGTAACTTTTTGTCCTTCTGGATTTTGTTATTTGAAATTCAGTGCTCGAAGTAGAATCTCCATTGGAACATATGCTATTTGCCTGCGGAGAAGTCAATAATCATCATAACAAATAACCCACATGTTTTTCTGAATCTCTTCCCTGTTTTTCATGTCACTATTTGGTGCTATTTGTTGTTATTGTAATTTTTAATTTATTATTATGTATTTCTTCTGTAGGAAAGTATATACCTAGACGAAATAAAGGTTTGCTTGCAGGTTTGATTATCCAAGTTAATTGAGTGAATTGTGAGACTCTTGGAAAAAAACACTGAAACAAGACGATGGTAGTAAAATACACAAGAAGTAGAAATAAAGTTAGATTAATAAAACACTTTCACACTAAAAACATTAAAAGGAAAATCAAAATTGATTGACACAAGAATGAATGCAGCATTGCTAAATACTAAACAGCTTCAGATTGACTCAGTTTCCTCAATGTGTTTCTTGTCTGCGACATCGCTAGGTAGATCAAGCCCAGCTGGAATTTTTCCAGGGTAGTTGCAAATGGAGGAATCTGACCCGAGCATGCTGAAAAAGTGAAATATGGGAAATAATTGTTGTTAGTTAGCAAACAATATACTGCAGAAATCTCTGCCAAAGAAAAGAAATACAAAACATACGGATGAAAAACAGACCTCCTATCAACCAACACCAACGACCGGAGCTCACAGTTATCAAAGCTGCATAAAACCAATTGAAAAAGTTGGTAACACATGCTATTGATGACTTTTAAAAGCTTATGTAATGTTGTGTTGTTCGGTGCAGGGACAAACCAAATTGAATAGTAGAAAACAGGGAAGTAAGAAAATGTTTATTCCTTGCACGTGCTATAATAGAGCATAAATTACAAACATTTGAATACAATAATAATTTGATACACATTTTATGATATGCTTAAGTTTGATGTATGTTGCTGGGTTGATAATTTCTTGAATTGACAAGTAGAAGGCAAAGAAGGATGGGGGTCCACGTGAGGACACTTACTACTTGCTCACTTCATGCCTTACGGTTGGATGACACTCCTTGCTATACAGGCGTAAGGTATGCCATAGTAAACCACTATGGGTGACAACAGCTATCTCTTTCTCCTCTCTTGTCCATAACCTGCAAGCATTTTTAAGAAAAAAAAGGGCAGAATATTCTGTGAACAAATTACTTTGTAATGATATATAGATATCTGAAACATAAGAGATACAAAATGTTCAGTGTTTCATGATAACTACTGAAAAGAAACGAATTCATCTTCTAAAAAGAGATTACCAGTCTATGAACTTCATACCCCTTGCTGCGAGTGATTCATATGTTTCTCTGACATCTGGTACCCAAAGAGCATCTTCGTCACTTTCTATCTGATGAAAGGAAATTGAGAGCATTTAAATGATAGACACCATTACAAAATTGCACACCATAGGAAATTATGGGAGATACGGAACAACTCATGAATTAATAGTAAGTGTCTTACCAAAGAAAAATCAATGGCAGGAAACAGAGTGCGATATTCAGTTACACTCCTCCTCTTGTCACAGGGATGAACACCCTGCATTTAGCAATAAAAAAAAGAGCAAAGAAAGTGAGGAAAAAAATACTATGAAAGATTAACCACAAAGGTACATAATTACATAATTTTTCTTCAGTTAACAAAAAGTTAATTTCATAATTATTTAGCAAGACCTATGTGCAGGAACAACATTTTAACAAAATGATTGTCTCTTTTTTTACTCAAGTTTCAGTAAAAGGAAGTACCAGGCGCTCCCTGCAGGTCTCAACCGCAAGAAATGGTGGGGATCCCAAACTTGAAATTGCTGGGCGTCCACTATTTCCAGCATTTTCCACCATTAGGGGAGGTGTATTTACTCCATCACTATAGTTTTCACCACCAAAAACACCGACTGCTGTCTGCATGGTCCTGTGAGGATACTTCAGGATTTAATATAGTGACGTTCAATTGTCCAAAGCCGCTAAGACAGGTGTAACAGAGTAGCTGGAGCTCATAATATTTTTTTCGAAAGCCACTAAATCTCATAATGTTGCCTGAACCTTTGAAACAGGATGCAGAAAAGAACAATCACGCAGCTAAAAGGTTTACTATACCTCATTAAAGGAGAACAAATCACCAGCTCGACCTTTTCCGCAAGTCCGCATCTTTTCGCATGCTCCCGCAGACTGTCAACCTATTACATCTTACGAAAGGTTATGAAAACAGCTGAGCCATATTTTGATCAAATTTACCTGTACGCCCATAAAGTCATCCAATGCATATAAATACACATTATGACGTTGAATAGAATGTGAAGTAATTATTTTTTATCACGGCCACAACAATGATCATTTGTTCATTGTTACAGATTATTCACTGCAGGCAGCAGGATTGGTTCAAAGAAGGAAGTAGTATGTAATTCCATTTTGAGACTCAAGAAGTTCGAGCGTATTTTGGCGAAAGTCGATGCGAACGATTGAACTTAAGATGACTGCAGAAATTGATAATATCTTGCATTTAAGATGACTCCAGATATTGATAAAATCTTGCATTTGAGATAGTCCAGAAGTCAATAATATCTTTCATTTGAGATGAGTCCAGAAATTGATAATTTAGCATATTCCATTAGTGGCAGAATATCGTGCATGACATAGGGGGCACTACTTTGAGGAATGGAAGATTCAAAGAAAAGAAGGAAAGGAAAAGATGATTCTTTTTTTAGATAATGGGAAAAGAGCAAATGAGTTCACTTACAAATTAGCGCACGGTAGAATCATCGCATGACTACCGTGCGCTAATTTGTAAGTGAACTCATTTGCTCCTGACCTTGCCTGCACCCTTTTATCAACAGTGCTTTTGATTTACAGAGGGAAAACGACTGCATTAAAGAAACTTACTTGGCTCCATCCCAAAGGAGTAACTTGAGCATCAAAGAACTCAGGTTTCATGTATGCACTGTGATCGGTGTCACCTTCCACATTGTGGACACCTTGGGCATGTCGCACCTGCATGCGGCATCAACCGAATTCAGATTTCGTTTCCTTGCAAGTATCATTCACAAGCTTGTGCTCCAATAAGTAACCGAAGATGGTTAAGTAGAGTACCAGGTGTATGGTCTTGCAACGGTGCAGAGGGTACATAGCAGTGCCTGCTCTGGCCTCCATTCCTGACGAGAATCAAAGACAGATTACAATGAATCGAAGCCTCACTGCCTCAGGCAGAAATACATCCATATTGGAACAAGGTGTATATCCTATGATCGAAGAAACGAAATATGGTAGTATTGATTCTGGGCAAAGGAGTATATGAGACTCAAGATGTGCTATTTCGGAAATAAAAGTTAATATAAAAAAGCAGCAGATATTTTCTCTGCTGGATTAGACCAGCAGTGCCGTGCTGCACTATTCGTCAAAAAAAAAAAAAAAACGGTGATGGCACCTTTATAAATATAATAACATCCTAGCACCTATATATAATCGATTGTGTCCATAGCTTATAACATCAAAGATAATATAAGGATAGGATGTTGTAGTTGGTTGAGGCCGATCTAAATCCACGAGAGAGAAGAGAGGTACCATGGCGGCAACCGATGAATGGATGAGTGAATGAAGCGCCTGCGTGAGGCCGTACCTGAGTGGTATCAGCAAGCAACGCGGCGAGGTTGGATTTGGCCGCGCCCGGTGATGAGCCTGTCGTCGTCGTTGGCGGCGGGGGCGGAATGACTAGTCTGCTCTGAAACGCAACCGGTTGGTTTTGATTTGCGGATGATCCGTTGCTTCCCCTTTATATCCCTCTCAATTTGGAGAGGTCGACTCAAATGACAACACCTCCCCCTGTTTTCCAGATTGGGGTCGTGCTGTCCTCTACTTTAGTTACTGCAACAGATTGGGATCCAGTTCCAAAAGCTCTTGCATTCTTTCTGATCTGTGCCTACTAGCAAGAAATTAATTGAAAACTCAATATGCTGCTTCTCGTCCTCGATCTCGTCTTCACCATGTGTGCCCGCACCGCCACGGCTTTCACTCCTTTGTCGGACAGGATGATGACAATAGCCAGTAAAGAAAAGACAGCTAAAAAAACTCAACGCAACTGGGGCACTAGTTTATGGTAATTATAAGCCACAATGGGCCACGGAATGCGCAGTTAATCCTTGTTTTATTCTCTGATAATCATGCCGTCCGACACGTGCATATGCATCTCCATCGCCGCACATAGGTTTGATGTGTAGGTTGCGTGCGATGCCATCTCATTCACATCCATTGCCTTTCGTGCTACAGTACTACTAGTACCTTGTTAGGAACAAATAACTAAACTGGCCCTGTTTTCTTTCGACCCTCAGTCCCCCTCTTTACGCCATATCTGCTGCGGCTCAACTCTGGAAATTCATGTCTTCAAAAATATTTTGCTAATAAAGCTATATAACCAGAATCGTGCGAGCACAAATTTGTGCTACATAGTTGTTTCTTGAGGATTGCCACTAGATTCAGTTCCGGCGGAGAAAATTTCACGCATACTAATCAACTGAATTTTCCTGCATTTCTATCTGAAACGAGCTGAGGACCGAGGTTACATACTTATCCTTGAGCTTCATTAACAAACGGTGAAGTTTTCCCATCTGTACCTATTGTTTAGACTCCCCCATTTCTTTATCAGTGCTTCAAAATCCAAACAAAGCCAAGCCGTCTCAGCTCTTATATATGGCTGATAAGAAGATCATATGTGCTCTCCAGTGTAGTTCATACCAGCAGGGTCAGGGGAACCAGACCCTAGCATACTGCAATGAGGAAAAGACCATGGCGGTTAAAAAAAATAATCAAAACCAGAGCAGCATCAAGTTCACAGACAAAAGATGAGTGGCTGAGAAGAACGGACCTTCTGTCAACCAGCACCATTGCTCGGAGCTCACAGTTTGCCCAGCTACACAAGACCAAGTCTCCGTCATCAAAATGTGAGACAAAACCAGGAAAGTCATTGTCCCAAAATAAAAATTATTACCGCTTGCTCACGTCATGTCTTATCGTTGGATGGTATTCCTTGCTGTATCTGCGTAAGGTATCTTGTAAAAAGCTGCTATGAGTGACTATAGCGATCTCTTTCTCTTCTCTTGCCCATAACCTACAAATATACTCAAGAGGAAAATCCTTAAATCAATGCACATATGATTTAAGTGGTCCTCTTGTTGGACCATCTAATAATCATCAACTTTTTACAGCCATAGCAGATATAGCGTCAGTATCAAGAGCCCAGTAAAAAGTACTCGTGATAACTCAGTGCTCATGTATGTTGTGGATTGACTTGCGACAAAACAAGACTTAAGGTGAAAAGAATGCCATTGTCAAACGTCACTTAAATGAACTAGTCATATATATATCTCTTTGTAATGATATCAGCAGTACTTAAGCATGAGTTGACGATATGGAAATACTTTTTCATAAACTCATTGAGAATTAGTTAAATTAATTGATCTTATTTTTTTAGATAAATTAATTGATCTCATTGGGAAACGAAATTACCAATTAATGAACTTCATACCCCTAGCTGCAACTGACTTGTGTGATTCTGTGGCATCTGGTACCCAAAGGACATCTTCATCATTTTCTATCTGTAAACAAAATGAATTTGTCTTATGGTACCCACTGCAAGCTTATCACACGACCAGAAATGAAGATGTTCAGAAAATAATAATTCAGAAGGTAATGGTAAGAGGTACTTGCCAGCGAGAAATCGATGGAAGGAAAGAGAGTACGGTATTCTGTTATGCTTCTCCTCTTGTCACAGGGATGGGCACCGTGCTTTTAACAAAGTAATTGAATAAAAACTAGTCATAAGAAGTCATTGCAAAGATAGCTAAAGTTATCTATTTAATTAACAAAATCCAACATAAACGAGGCACTAAATTGTGGTCACTACTTTGCAAGATATATAGTATAATAGAACTTGTTGGCCAAATGATTCATGACTGTCGTCTGTCGACGTTTTTTTAAATGTAATTTTCGGAACAAGGAAGTACCAAGCGCTCCCTGCAGGTCTCAACTGCAAGAAATGGTGGGCAGTTTGAACTTGAAATTGCTGGACGTTGGCTTTGTCCAGCATTTTGGACCATTAATGGAGGCAGGCCGACTTCACCATTATAGTCACCACCAAAAACTCCCACTGCAGTCTGCATAGTCCTGTGAAAAAATAGATGAGGCTCATTCAGTAATCATATATTACTAAGACATTGGTATCTAAAAGAATATGGAGAACACTGAAGCATGAAAAGAAGGTTTCATGGCCTACTAAACCTTAGCAAAGGGGAACAAATAACCAACTCAATCTTTTTTGCAAGTCCGCATTTTTTCACATGCTCCCGCAGACAGTCAATCTACAAATATCAACAAATCATAACCATGGAACTTACAACGACAACAATAAAGATAACAAAGCTTTTTAATCGCAAACAAGTTGCGGTAGTCTAGAGATCAAACCCACAAGAGCTGTAATCGTGGAACTTAGAACTGAAAAATATTGTGAAAACAACTTATCTATAGTTCATATTATCAAAAATATAGAATATAATTTAAGACTTTCGGTTGCATAAGGATTAAATTTTGTTTTCAACCAATAACCTATATAGTTACAAAATTTTTCTGAAAATTGTTACAAATTAATACTTTAACGGAAGGTCAACTTATCCAAAGAAGGACAACTAGGTGGGATACTAAGGTGTTGCCATAATTCCATCATAATTTGGTTCCAACCATCGGGACTCTTTTATTTGTTATAAAAAATATTTCCCTACTGTAGCTGGTCATTGTCGCTCGGTCAGTACTTCTCATTTCAACAAAACAGACGTATTTTCAGATCAACCTTCTTTGAGGAATGGGAATTTCGACAAGAAGAATAGCATTCAGCATGCATGTTTCGTCAGTAGAACTTATAAATTTAATGCAAGTGTTTGCACATGGAAATTCCCTAAAGGATAAGTTAGGACTTACTTGCTTCCATCCCAAAGGAGTAACATGCGCATCGAAGAAGTCCGAGGACATGTATGCACTGTTATCTTTTTCACCTTCCACATTGTGAACGCCTTGGGCATGCCTCACCTGCATTCATCAAATGGCTCGATGGATCAAATCAGCATTCTTTTTTCTGGTAGTCCTTTATGTGATGCCACAGTACATCGATTACCAGGTATACGGTTTTGCAGCGGTGAAGAGGATACATAGCAGTGCCAGCTCTTGGCTGCATCCTGTAAGATCATATATGAAGGATGTTATCTTAATTTGTCTCGTCTCGTTAGGAAGCAAGAAGATATAGCTACCTCACTTTATTAGTTGTAGTTGTCTGACCTGACTCTAAGAAGATAGATTGTGGCATGCAAGAGCAGAAGCTCCAGTACCTGAGTGTGGTGTTTTAGGAAGACGACTCTGATTCTGGCGCCCCGGCTGAGATGAGATGAGGTCCTCGCTCTCTCCTTTTCGTTGGGGAGATCGATCTATCGCCTCAGGAGTTACTCCAGCTCCACTGCGCTGTCTCCATTTTCCGCTGTGATTTGTGAAATAAGAAGTGTTGTCCGGCCCTCTCATCTCGCCGGTTCATTTCCGACTTGTCTCCAGTTTAATAAGGTTAAAAACTAAAATAATTTCCAGCAGGTCCATGTGCCTCGCATCTAATGTAATCATGAGATGCTATGAACACATGCATGTATCTCGATTGCCGTATTATAACAAGATAATGCTATAGTTCAGACTTCTGGAGTTCTGGTCCCAACGGATGCATAAGCTTTACCATGTTGCAACTTACCGCAACAAAATGTAAGTAACCCCCAAAAAATAAAGAGGACTATTATGGTACACACTACTACAAGTAAATACTGGTGGTACTTAGTACTAAGTAGTACTGGTAATCAATTGGTATTCTCTAGTACTAATGCCACTAGTAATCTAAGGTAATACTAAATTTACTGGGATATTATCGGAAAAAATAACTGGTAATATGTACCACAATGGTATTCTCTAGTACTAATACCACCAGTAATCTAAGGTAATACTAAATTTACTGGGGTATTATCGGAAAAAATAACTGGTAATATGTACCACAATGGTATTCTCTAGTACTAATACCACCAGTAATCTAAGGTAATACTAAATTTACTGGGGTATTATCGGAAAAAAATAATTGGTAATATGTACCACAACTTTGAGGGAAATTTAATTCAAATTTGAACTTCACAATTTTAAATTCAAATGTGAATACGAATTTTCATGAATATGAAATTCTCAAAATTTAAATTTTAGTTCCCGAGTTTCAAATTTGAAATTTTGTAAATTTTGAACTTTGATTTTCTCTTATTTATAATTTGAATTGATTTTCGCTAATTTGATCTTTTGCAAATTTTGTATTCGATTTTCACAAAGTTCAAATTTGAATTTCACAAATTGCAAATTTGAATGTTCTCAAATTTCAAATATACTAGCATATTTTTAAATTAAAATAAGTAATTACTAGTGGTAGTGTGTACCGTAAAACTCCATAAAATAAAATGTGTATTTTTGCATGTTTGATAAAAAAAATATAGATCGTTATACTATGCCTTACAAATTCATACCCCGGTCGACTAATATTCAATGCAATTGTTATCCTCATTTATAAGTGAGAGACTCTGTCAAGGAATTTTTATGTCACTTCATTCGATTCTTTCGTTCCTATTGAGTTGCATGCACCAACCGAGTAAGTCGATGAAGAAAGATGGACAATTCACTTATACTCCAACACTCCTCGCATGCAGGCTCCTCCAGGCCGCAAACACGGAATATTGGAGTGAGTTGTAATTTATTTAATAAATCATACCGATCAGGATTCGAACTCGAGATATCCGGCTCGATACCATATTAAGTTATCTGTGCTTCTAACCAGTTGCATCCAACAACTTAAGCTGATAAGAAAAGATGGACAAGTTACTTATACTCTAATAGTGCCAACATACCATGTAACAAAATAACGGTGTGGCATCCATGACATGCGACCAAAGAGCCATTGCGAAATCTTTGTAAATCTTTTGCTACTACTAACGGTATGTGCCACTACTTCATTCTTCTCGTGACATGTTTTTCCTTTTTTTTAATTGTGAACATGTTTCTTTTTTTTTCTCAAACACACAGAAGAGATGTGTATCATTGCATTAATAGAAGAAGAGAGTACAACACCCCGATATTCATGGTTATATTCGCTCCTTTTACCATTTGCATAACTACCCGACCTCTGTCTACTAGGTTATTAACCACCAACATCCCCTTCCTGGTCGATTAGCAAGGATAGAGCCCTTGCACCGGCCATGTCCCACCAGCGAATTTCCTCACCCGCCATGACTAGAGCAGCGGACAGATTCGGGGATACCCCATTGAATACACAATCGTTCCAATGCTTCCCGCCAAGAATGATTATGGAATTCAGCCCTTTTCGTGTTGTGCTGCTCACCGCTGCCTTGCTCCACCATGCATCAAAATTCTCCTCCGGCAGCTGCGGTGAAAGAGCTGCAAGTTCCACTCTTTGAAGCAAGACACCAGAATTGTCACGCAAAAACACACCCTGCAAGGATGCGGTGAATGGTTTTGTCCTCCTGATCATACAACAAATAGCGTTTCCGGATGCAGTAGGTTCCTTCGGGCTAACCCACATGAAGAACCGTCATTTTGGCGGTGCCCAAGTTTTCTAGATACGCTCCCATGAGTCAGTGTACCGAGCCTTGAAATAAAGCTTCATATGTTGATTTTGCTGAATACACTCTCGAACTCGACAGCCGCCAAGTATGCACGTCTGGAGCTCCTAGATGAAGCATCACTGCTGAAATAATATTACACATACAGAGAATCTCCATTATAACTTCAGCTGAGGCAACTCCATGGATATCCTGAGCTTTTTTTTTAACATGTTCCTTTTGCTACTACTTTCCCCTTGCTCGGAAAGTTCCCTCTAGAACGTTTCTTCTTTACCCCGCTCACAGTGATTTTGCACTTGATAGGAATTAATCATATAACATATCAAATCTGCTATTAGTACCGTCACTCTGAGTTAAAGCCAAAGCTAGAATAAAACAAAACAAGAAAAAAGGGGCTCAAAATAGCGCAAAACCATGCATGTACGGGAATACCAGGTAACTTGATCCAACTGCCAGAAATGTATGATGAAAGCAGTCTAAACGTGACTCTAAGATCCTCAACACCCCCCCCCCCCCCAATAAGAGCCATGAGGATGTGACAAGCATCTCCTGGTGGAAAATTGGTGCTCTTATTATTATCAGTAATCAGTAAAGGCTGTGACAGCAGACCTAACAATTCATCCTTGATTGACAAACTGTGAGTCCTATCAGCATATATTGCCTAGCTTCTCTTCAGCAATGCAAGTTTCCACAATGCCTAAAAATATGCTGATAAAATAATCAAGGCATCAATGCAAAAACATCCCAGACAGATTCAGTCCTTGAGAGTGTTCTCAATCAGCTTCTCATCGGCAACGTCGCTAGGAAGATCAAGTCCAGGTGGAATCTTTCCAGGGTAGTTGAAACTAGCGGAAGAAGAACCAAGCATGCTGCAGCATGGAAGATATAAGTAATTTGCACAACAATCACGAGATAAAAGCAGAGTCTGGCATTTACAGCCAAGGAGGCAAAGCTGACCTTCTGTCAACCAACACCATGGACCGGAGCTCACAATTTGCAAAACTGCACAAAAACCAACTGAAAGTTAGCAATGCATTATTCTGAAACATGACTTAAACTGATATAGTGCAACAAACATGGACTGAAAAGAAAAAAAGAGAAAAAAACTCGGCCGGTGGGGATAAGACCGCCCACCCCATGATATTTCAATACTCCTCTGTTCTTCAAATGATGTCGTTAGGACAGCAGAGTTTCATTTGGAGAACAGAGGGAGTAAGTAACCAATCTTCTCACCCCTAATGGATGATGTTACCATTAAAGCAATAACAATAACTCAAAATACGTAGTCAAACATGATTATGATATCCACTATTGTTCCATTAATAATAATCTTACAATCTGGCATGGAGCAATATTCCACACAAGTTGAATAGTGTTGATAGTTGATGTAGATAAGTACCAATAAGAATAGAAATGTCAATGTCAAGAAACTTACTGCTTGCTCACTTCCTGTTGTATGGTTGGATGACATTCTTTACTGTACATGCTTAAGGTGTGAAATAAGAAACCACTATGACTAACAATAGCTATCTCTTTCTCTTCTCTTGTCCATAACCTGAAAGTATGTTTAAGAGAGGAAAAATGAGTCAAATCATACAAATGAAGTAACTGGCCCTCTCGATTGACCATTGAATTACGACATCTCATATGCATAGGAAACAAACAAGACGTCTTATGTTCCTGCATTAGAGCCTTCTAATAGCAGTAAAACTTGTGGCAATCTAATATGTATATGTAAATAAAAGCATGTAAAACGACTATGTATAACAGTGTGGGGAAACAATGGTATTTTCCAGCCAGAAATTCCTTTTTGGCATCAATAAAGCCACTCTTAGTTTCTCATAATAATTACTCCATTCTGAAAATCATGTCGTTAGGATAACAAAATTAGTTCAAATCTGAACTAATTCTGATGTCCTAACGACATCAATTCAGAAAAGGAGTAGTAGTTAGCATTCAAAATAATAAGTTAGATTTAAATGTACTGAAAGATACACAAAGTGAAGGTGAACAATAATATTTTATTTGTTTCTAACTAAAACGCAATATGATAGAAGTGCGTATCAAGCCATTATTGAATGCTAATTTTGTGTATCATTATTTTTTAATGATAAATTACCGATATATTCACAGGCCCAACATAAATATAAGTAACATAAGCGGTTAACTGTGTTTCATGGTCATCGATTCAATGAGAAATTAAATTAACTCAAAAGAAAATTACCAGTCAATGAACTTCATACCCCTCGTTGCTACTGCCTCATCTGCTTCTCTAACATCTGGTTCCCATAGAACATCTTCATCATTTTCTATCTGTGACCAAATCAAGTATGCAAGTGTTACTTTCATCTATGAAATGATTAGTGAATGCATTAACAATAAGAGATACTTGCCAATGAAAAGTCAATGGCAGGAAAGAGAGTCCGGTATTCAGTTATGCTCCTCCTTTGGTCACAGGGATGGACACCCTAAATTTAAAAGAAACAAAACAAAAATAAAATATTAAGAAAGTTTATTGAACAAAAATTTAGAAATTACTAATGCATTGAATGTATGGGAACAGATAAAAGAATTTCATTTCTCAAAAACAAGGACATCAACTGAGAGTCTACAATTCACAAACCAACAAAGTAGTTATTATAAATATTGTTCAGGAAAAGTAAGTACTAGTTTTAAATATATGTTCTTCAGGAAAAGTAAGTACCAAGTGCTCTCTGCAGGTCTCAACTGCAAGGAATGGCGGGCAGTTCAAACTTGAAACTGCTGGACGTCCACTATGTCCAGCATTTTCCACCATTAGTGGTGGCGCACTTACACCGTCAGTATAGTTTTCACCACCAAAGACCCCAACTGCAGTTTGCATAGTCCTGTAAGATTCAGGTGAAATATAATCATTTAGACACTGAGTAAGTACATAGAACTACAATGTAGCCTTTTAATATCAGGGTTCTGGTAACACATAATATATACCATTTAGCATACTGAATAGATATTGACATGGATCTAAAACAAGGTTGAGCTTAAATTTATTTATAGCTAGTTAAGTAATTGTAATAGTCCACATGTAAGATTGCCTATGGTGCTACGGCCACACGCTTGTTCTAGGTCCATCTGTAGCCTCTTTCCCTTCAATGAAAATGGCATGCAAAGACTCTGCGTGTTTGCATAAAAAACGTATGCTGCAAAACCATGCAGTAAGGTTATAGAGATATGTTACTTCACTTGTATTAAATTAACAAAGCGATTTTGGTGCCCACATAGGCGGGCGTCCCCTATACCTAAGTTGTTAGATTGAGATCCTAGGGGCCATAACAGCACGTCACTTAATTGGCAGTTAGTTGCCGTCAACCAGAAAAACAAAACAGGAACGCATCAAAGCCTGAGCAGCACGCCGCAGAAGAATCTCGCCGGAGAAGCACGCCGGAGCAGAGTCTTCGCCGGGGCTGCACACGTGGAGCAGCACACGCGGAGCAGCACGGCGGGGGCAGCATGCCGGAGCAGCACGTCTGGGCAGCAGGCCGGAGCAGCACACCGAGACAGCATGATGGAGCAGCATGCCGGGGCAATCTCGCCGGAGCAGAGAGAGAGAGAGAGCGCTGTGCGCTGCTGGCTTGGGGGTTATAAAAAAATCACTTTGCTAACGGCACGGGACGGCGTCGTACCTGGGACGCGCGTCCATATGGATACCGCTTATCGTCCATATGGAATACATATTTACTAATTTCCTTCATAATTCGTAATTGCGTTGATCATTTCTGTGCACAAAGAAAACATAAGAAAAAATAAACAAATTAATCATTTCTGTGATCAACCCTGTATTATTGATTGTGATCCCAAATGAGCTGCTGACGTTGCTCTTCAAGATCAAACCAGGTTTTTGTATGCCTAACAACTGATTGCACACAATTCTATGTTACAAATGTTATATTTGCGGATGCACCAACAATAGGCACACAAATCAAAGAGGCTAGACTATTGACAGATCTAATAGCCATCCCTTACCATGTTTTGTTCAAGTAAAAAGAATATGGTTAGGAACTTATTGTCCTATTTTAAGTGGAGCAACAAGTTCCTAGTAGCTCAGATAATCCATTCTCAAACAAAAAGCAAAGCCAAAAATAAAGAACACCATTTTCCGAACAATATGAAGTCTTTAAGAGATTCAGAAAAAGCGAACAGAAACTGTTAAGGGTCGACTATACCTCAGTAGAGGGGAAGAAATAACCAGCTCAATTTTTTTTGCAAGTCCACATTTCTTCACATGTTCTCGTAGACCATCAACCTACAAAATGAAGATAAATCAACTATTCACTTTGAACGTAAAACTAAACTGGCTGAACCATGAAAAATGCATCAAATAGTGCCTTCTCCTTGCTGTTGTTTGGACATGGGTAGTTGCTTTCTAGGTCATTGTCACTGTCTTAAACAGCAAGAATGTCAGACCGGAGGGACCGAGGGAGTATTCACTAAGAGCAGCTCAGTACATTGAGCATTCAAACTTGCCCTTGCGAGGGATAAAAAGATGTTGCTGGCAGCTTGGGTATGAGCTATTTTTATTTATTTTTCTTTTTATTTGGGGTTGGGGTGGAGGTTATGAAAAATCTTATGCTGCTACAAGCATACTATTAACGGCATGTAAAGAGGCACCTCTTCGGGCTTCAGTTTTTTTTAAAAAATATTATTTATATATATATATATATATAGGAAGTGTTTTTTCTACTCTCAGGTGTAGTTACTCCCATGTGTATATCTCACAAATTAGAGGGTATCTTTTCATACTTGAGGTTTCTAAATAAAGTATGTATACATACTTGAATTTTAAAAATAGTATGCATGCATACTCCTTTTTAATTAGAGGTTAAATCAAGTATATGTACATACTCCTTTCTGTATGTAGGAAATTTAATACTCCCTCCGTCCTAGAATATTTGGCATTCTAGCCTCATCAAATTTTCCTAAAACGTTTGGCATTCTCACTTCCCGAGACACCTTTCTCTCTTCCCAATACACCTCTATCTCTATCTCTTTCTTCCTCGTTTTCTACGCACCTACTTTATTCCTTCTCTTCTTAATCTCCGTGCCCAGAGGTAAAATGGCAAACATATTGGGACGGAGGGAGTATATAACAAGCTGCATAAATAAAATATTTCCACACAAATTTTTTCATGGTTATCATTTTGAAAATTCTTGTTTTAGATATGTATACATATTCAAAATGATAAATGGGTATGTACACATACCCAAGATGGTTTTTTGAACGTGAGAGTAACTACACCCGGGAGTAAATGTAATTACCCTATATATATATATATATATATATATATATATATAGGGGCTTCAGCTTTGTGATAGTTGAAATGGAAAAACATTTCTCGATAGTAGGTACTTTACTGTTTAAGAAATTCCTAAGGTTATAAAAGTTCTTTTATCCATTTCACTTCTTAGACTAATGAATCTTCACTTCATATATGGTATATAATCATTTCTTATATATAACCTGCATTTGGATTGTAATCTTTCCTTGCAAATACAGATTTGGCAGTAAGCTTTGCCATAGAGGTATTCACAAATTTCCATTATGCTACTCCCTCTGTTCACATTTACATGTCATTCTAGACTTCCTCACTTTTCTCCAATTACATGTCATGTCATTCTCACTTCCCAATGCACATTTCCCTCTTCCCAATACAATATTATATCTTTCTACTACATCTCTATCTCTATCTCTCTCCTCCTCATTTTTAGTGCATCCAACTTTTTACTTCTCCTTAATTCCCATATTCAACTCCAAAATGACATCTAAAAGTGAACAGAGGGAGTAATAAACAACCATTCGTACTTGGCTTGTATCACACAGTAAATCAACATTGCTCATTTTTACAAAATAGAGGGATTCCATATCCATTTGAGTCCACACCGAAGCAAAATTCTGATGAGAAACATCACTTACGTTGTCTTGTGAGATAATGTGTGTTATAACAATAATAGAGAATTGATTTATGGGTTAACAAAAAAACAGCAGAAAGTTACTTGCTTCCAACCCAAAGGGGTGAGTTGTGCATCAAACAGTGACTGTGACATGTATGCATTGACATCCTTCTCGCCTTCTACATTGTGAATACCCTGAGCATGCCTCACCTGCATATGGAAGAGTAAGCACACATCAAAGCCAACATTCCTTTTTGATAAATCCTTTGCAAATTTGTCATCCAGCATTGGGAATGCCCATTACCAGGTATATGGTTTTGCAGCGGTGCAGAGGGTACATTGCAGTGCCAGCACTAGCCTCCATGCCTGATTACCATCCATAGAAGCATTAGGCCCAAGAGCAACAAATACTAGTATTGATTAACTTTGCAGTTCTGCTGTTAAGATAGGTTTGTAGAATAAAAAAGAAACTGAAACATGACATATGATACGGTGCTGTAAACTGAACCAAATGTAGGTACGCTAGGTGTGAGAGGTTCAGAGCTTTAGCCAGCTCAGACTAGGTGTATATTCTGGCATCCCACTGATATCAGACTCCGATTGAACACTAGAGCAAGAATTAGACTTTTATAAAGGTTAGATACTGTACACTTTGACTTTTAGCGTCAGAAAGCAAAGTATAATAACAAAGAGATCATTGACCTTTTATTTATAGGGAAAAGGATACAGAGAGAACTTATGATGGCACTCGTTCTGAAACCATGAAGACGTTTTTCTACGGTTTGCCCCTGTTAATGCAACAGCGATGTTTGCTGTAGACGACCACGCCCAAAGGAAAGAGAAGACGATGAACTAGAGGACAAGTGGTTGTCCCAATTTTACTGTATTGTGAACTTTTGGGGAAGATAAGAAAGGGAACGGGTGGACTTCGGGGGAAAAAAGAAGGAAAAGAGAGGAGGCCAATGTGTGCCCGAATCGAACACCGATAATGTCCATGTGGGGACAATTATTGAGATCTGGTTGGCGTTGATCACATCATGGATGAATAGTCCGATGGCATCTCATCTCCTGTTACGGAAGAAGGGGAGGGATGAAGAGAGACTGGATTCAGCGATGGATCGATCTACCTATCCAGCATCACCCGCTCGCGTATACATGGTGGGTGGGAGTCGATTGGATGGCCCTGTGAACGAAGCATCCATCCAAAGATAGTTCGCCGCTTCGAGCTATATATTCAACTCAAAATATCTTTTTGCTCATTCATATCCATCATTGGAAGGAGGAGGAGGAGCAGGAGCAGAGATAGAGACCACAACCTGAGGATACGCAGCGAAGAGGAACAGCTTGGGATTTGGCGCCGCGGGAAGCCTGACGGAGGAAGAGCAGAAACTATGGAGCCCTGCCCCTGCCGATGGGATGCCCGTGATACCAGAGAATATGCTCTGAATGCCGTAGATCACTGTCATTATAGGCCAAATTAACTTTTTTTTTCTTCCTTATTTATTACTATTACTCTCTCTCTCTCTCCTCTCTCTCTGGGAAAGATGGAAGGCAAAGCCGAGCACGGAGCTACTTTAACTTCATGCCGGATTTATCAGTAAAATGTCATTCTCATTCATTCGCTTTCAACTTCTTTTCTCTCCTTTTTATTTTTATGTCCTTTTTCGCTCAGTTGTTACGGCTACAAAGTTTCGTGACCGATTGGAATGTTCTGCTTCTATATTCGATATTTTTGTTGTTAGCAGTCCAACTAGATAAATATATGACAATTAAGTGTTTTAAATTTTCAAATGATGATATCTAATTTCTATAATAGCATGAGTTGTACATTAATAGGACTATCGAGTTGGACCTATAGCAGATACTCTTTTTGTTTCTTAATGAGCATTGTCATGTAAACATCAAGTTTAGAACACACATTCCCGCATGATTTAAAAACGCACCAACAGAAAAGATGGCAAAATGATTTGCAAGAATTTCACATTCCTTCCTTCTCTAGTAACTGACGTGTCTAGATGTTGCCTCCGCCATTTGCTTGTCTGCATATCAGCGTAAAAATTCTGGTACTACAGTATTACTATGCACGAAGCTTCAGGTGGCTAGATGGTTTGTTTGTTGCAGATGTAAGTATTCCATAAGATATCATTGTTACTCAAAGTACGTTGTCCTTGATTTGATTAAATCAAATATGTCTAGATGATTGGATATCTTTCCTCAAGTTGCTTGCTGCGTGCTTGTCTACACGATCATCCATATGAATTACTATACATGTATAGGATTGATGTTCTAAACTATATATTGTTGAGTACACTTACTAGGTATAATACCATATACTTTAAAGCATTTATAATGTGATATCGGTATATTGAGCTTACATATTGATATAATTCTTATATATTTCGATTAGAAAAATATCCAGACAAAGTTTTTTTTTCATATCGTTCGAGAACAATCTCACAGACTGCAAAGTGACATGATAAGAAGCAAAAATCATTTCATAATGACAATCCAAAACATGCATCCATCGGAAAACTTTCTATGGGACAGATCTTGCTTGCTTCAACCAGGATTAGAAAATTTTAACTAGGAATAATTGCAAAAAAATTATCCTAGTTAACACTTAATAAGTTGTTTTGCTTTGTATTCATCAATATAAATGTAAAACAAATTTTGATAAATTTATATTGTTAAAGTTTAAATGAGTATAGTTTAGATTATTTCTCCGAAAATTTTATTCAAATCTCAAAATTTTTAGGCCAACAATCAAACTCTAATTTGTATATTTTGCTGCATGTTTCCTAACAAAAAATATGAAGACTATAGTTCTAAAATGTTGTAAGTTTGACAAGAGTACCATTGACTACTTCAAATGAACAATAATAGACTGAATCAATTAAACATACGCAAATAAGATTATTTTTTGCAATAAAACCTGCTGGGTGAGCGAGGATTTGCAACAACTTAATTTATGGGTATGAATCTTAATTAAACTCCAACTACCTTATGAGATAATTTATGCAATTATCCATTCTAAATAACTCCCTGCACTCGAAACATGTCAAACAACAATGTGAAAATCCTTGATTAGTGCACCTAACAGTTCTCACGTGCAACTTTCTTGGGCGCAAACGTGGAAATAGGAGCGACGCAGATGGAATATGCGGTCACGAGGAATTGAACTCAAGACATATAATACCTTGTTATGTTACTATGCACTAACCAGTTGTACTTAACAACTTAAGTTGATAAGATAAGATGTACAATTTACTTATGGTTTAACAAACGGAAACTGGTGGATTCCTCTGTTATGATATCATCTTCTTAGAGAGCAAGCAATGGAGAGACTATGATATCATCTTCTTAGAGAGAAAGCAATGGAGAGACGTGGGGACTGAGTACAGTGGCCAAACAATGGTGAAATCATCAAAGAAAAAATTGAATTGTGCCCTTATCAATTTTTCCCATTTCGATTGGTGGACCCAAAATATCTTGGCCTCATTTTGTCTACGTATCTTTTTTTTCTAAAAAACACAGGAGAGCTACGCTTTATTGTATCAAGAAGAAGACGGGATAAAACACCGTTAGGGTCGGAACAAACACACAAACACACCCACATAACGACACACCCACACAAATAAACACACACCGACCCACGCCCAAACACGGACACACACACATACCCATCCACACGACATGGCCACCGTAGTGGGAAGGAGCTGCTCCAGGATGACGCCTTCGATAAGGTCATATCGTCTAGATGTCACCGCCACATGATCTAGCAAGCTGGATCTGGGTTTCACCTCCGGTCTCCGAGGATGGAAACTAACCGAACGTCTTAGCAATGCCTTCAACAAGGGGAATGAAGCTCGAAAGCTTGGTCATTGCCGGCATGGTGATATCATGCAGGATTTCTCCCGATTCTGCTATAATCTCCATCACCAACATCAGCTCACAGCCATCTCGGGCATCACGTCGCAAGCAGCAGCACCGAGCCTCACGCTCGTCACCACGCCATCCACACTCGCCGACACTCGCGCACCCCGCTTTCCCACTCGCCTTCACCTCGTTCGCCTCGGGACGCGTTCACCTCGAGCATGTCGTCGTCGCATGTTGCGTATTAGCACACGCGCATTCGGTCACGTGCTTCATCATCAACATGTGCGCGCTTTAGCCACACCACTCTCGCGCGCTGCGTCATCAATGCACGAGCTATCCGCGCCACCGTCACCGAGCCAGGCAACCGGTCCGCCTTGGCCGCCTCCGTGCAACCTCCCGACACCGTGTCCATGACCGGCACCTCACGCCTGGTCTCCTCGCACCGTGCGCACTCCGTGGGCCTCTTGCTGCCTCGCGGTGGTGGGGCGCCTCCGCTCGGATATGGGCATGGAGGTGTCGGATCCGGTGACGGTGCCAACCGCTGGTTGTGACCGTCGTCGTGTTGATGTCCCTAGCCGGTGATGTGCGCCGTCGACCGCCGACTATGACTTGGGCCACCGCACGGGGGCAATGTCACCACCACGACGCCATCGGGCCTCGCCGCGCGTGTGGTGGAACGTAGTAGCATGCTTGAAGGAGTCGTCGCGCCGCAACATTTACCCAACGCCGGAGCGCACCCCAACTTGCGTGCCCGGCCACGGACCCGCTGGATTCGGGCAAGAGCCCGCTAGATCGTCCCGCATGGCATAGAATCGGCGCGCACGGCCCGCCACCATGAGCGTAGGGGGAGCTCATTGATTGGGCTTGTGTGAGGGAGAAGGGGAGGCAGTGCGTTGAGGGGAGGGTGGGAGCTCGCCGCAGGCCGCCGCCGCTGCGGGAAGGGAGCTCGCGGGGTCGAGCAGGCGTGCGGCATGCATGGTACGGGAGCAGACCTGCTACCGCCTTCCTTGCGACCGTGCGTGGCTTGTTGGCCGGCGGTTAGGGTTCCGCCCGCCACCTCTCTAGGAGAGAGGCTCCGGCTCCCCCCCCACACACACACACACGAGTCCCAACGAGTTGAGGGCTTGAGCAAACGATGTCTATGCATCTTTAGAAGATGTAATTCATAAAAAAGTCATTAGTAATTGCTATTTGTTTCTTCTGTGGTTGCAGCCAATCTTCTTTGTTTGCACCGTCCAATCTCTCAAAATTCCATGTCTAACTATTGATACTCTTCATTTTCTTCATAAAATTCATGATGCTTCCATATTCTAATCTATAATCTAATCGGACTAAAATGCATGACTGATTCTTAAACTTGTTCAGTTATCATTTAGATCCTTGTACTCCTGCACGCGATTCTCAGTCCCTAAACTTAATTTGGATGTCATCTAGGTTCAATACACTCTCAAAGTACAGTGTTATCCTAATTAAATTAATTAAATTTAGAATGTAGATCTGAACCCCATAATGCATGCAAAGTTTGAATTATTTACTAGTTTTTATTTAATTACTACAATTAGTATTTTTACATTCTAATGTAATAGTTCTTAATAAATCTGTTATTTTTATTAAGATAAAAAGTGGAATCAATATGGAGCTATAGTGTCTTTTCTAGTTCCTTCTCACTCGATTGAACTTGAACATCAAGGCAGTCAAGAACATCAAAATATTAATCTAGTAATACCTAGCTAACTAGTAAAATATAGTAATTTTGTTCATTATTATCATCTAAATGGTTTCCACTTCATTTAGCCTCTATTTTAATTAGGATAGCACTATATTTTGAAAGTGTACAAGACCTAGTGACATTCGAACCTAAGTTGAGGGAGTGAGATTTGCAACTGGAGAGTATATGAATTTGTTCGACATTAGAAGTTTAGGTGGATGAGAGTCAACATATAAGAGTATTTTCTGGGTAACCCTTATACATGAAGCAAGGATGAAAATATCAGAGAAGTGCTATAAAAAATAATGATGTAGGGACAGGGCGCTAAGTGGACTTTGAACTTGGGCATTACATATAAATGCATTAAATTCAAGTGATTCATCATTTTACCCTCTATGTCACTACAACTTAAAACCCCCTCCTTTTATCTTTCTGCCTCAGGATGCAAGTAGTTCCTATATCACCCCCGTCATATGGTTGAATTTGACTACCCCGGAATAGAAAGCTCTCTCGAGAGCTCTAATCAATCGACACTGTCTAGACGCAGTTCCAACTCACCTACTTTTCCAAATTAGCCTTTCCTGTGATTCATCTATTTCGTGTTGTGAAACATTTTTGGATGAATCTGAAACATTTTATATTCTCGGTGAATTTTTAGTTGTACCAAACGATCAATCTGGAGCTGTACCAAATGTACCCTAGCTACCGGGGCGGCCAAAGTGACAGTTTTTCCTTTTTCTTTATGTAAATAGAAAAGTAGCACCCGTCCGTCACTAAGAATAAGCTCGATTAGTGACATAGCCTTAGTATCAAATTTGGTATAGTCCATTTTGACCCACCACTAAAAACTATTTTTGAAGTAGTGGTAACTGAACATGATTGCCTCTTGTTTTATTAATGGATGATTTATTCAACAATTTGGATTCCAAGTCTAGCAGGCTGTAAGGAGCCTTCAGCCGGGCTTTGAGAATAGGCAGCATCTGTGAGAATGAGCATACCGGCTGCAGGGCTGCTGGTGTGTCGGAGCTGTAGTTGTAGAGAATGTGAACTTGATGCCTGAGCCATAGTAGGTTGGTGTTGTGGCGAGTCAGTGCTTGCCTATGCTGCAGGATTGTGTTGTGTTGTTCATCTGGATTGGTTAGCTGTGGTGTCTCAGGAGCTGTGTTAGATGCACGAGCCGGTTGAGCTTTCCCATCATCAGTGGCGAAGCTTGCCTGATGGTTGATGATCGCCCTGGTTGCCATGTGTACCTGCAAGATAATCCAGCATCGCTTTCTATATGTGCCAAAGTGTGATTAGCACTTCCTGGATTCTGCTTGGTGTAGCTATGGCTAATTGTGCCCTGTGCGCCTTGCTGACCTGTAGGTAGATCATCCGCTCTGAGGGCATAGAACCTGGGAACCGAAGAGCTCAAGAAAAAGGCATTGGAAGAACATATGCGAATCTGTTTCCAGCACATTACATAACTTACAGTTCTGGTCGATGTGGGTGGAGTATTTTCCTGCTCGTTCTTGTGTTGCTAGTGCTTGGCATAGCAGTCACCAAGCAAATGTTTTGTACTTGGACTGAAGGGGCTTGAGCTTCCAGATGACCTGCGTGCGGGAGTGAGAGAATCGGTGGAGGCAGAGCTCTGCTACCCGTTTGTGGGATAGGCTCTGGTGGCGTTGAGCTGCAAGTAATTTGTGCACCTCCTTGGTAGTGCACTGTCCTGCGGTAGATAGAGTCCAGGACAGGATGTCGTCTTGATCTGTATGTGTGATCGGCACCTGCAAAATGGTATGCATTACTTGCTGTCCAATGACCTGCTCAATTGTCTATGAATCCCATTGACGAGTGCTAGGGATCCATAGGTCAGAGGCATAATTGCCTCTTGATGTTCCAGGTACAGACCTAATGCAATTTTAATTTGCTATCCAACACTTTTCAGATTACGCACGAAGAATTGAGTACATATTCTCTCATGAGGAAACTCAACTCACATAGTTCAATAGCTCTATTCTTCTTAGATAATTTTACAATTTCTAATAATTTCTTTTATTCAGCTCTTCTTTTTCACAATTATAATATTTGACTGAGCAAAACATAATAGAGCCAGATAGAAGTCCAGCCCACCAAACAAAACATGCTAAGACCCATGAAAAAGATAGCGTGGACAGATTTGAATGTTTTTGGCCCAGAAATTGGGGATTGTTGGAGGAGGTTATTTTATTTCTCCAAATAGTTTTTTTTTTGCAAGTCCCTAAATCAGAGTTTTAGGAGTATGTTTTTATCAACTTGTTGGAGATGCTCAAAGTGGCCCTACTTTGCTTTATGAATTCTGAGTTTGCCCTCTTTTTTTTTTTTTTTTTTTGCAATTTCTCATTCTAAACTATAAAAGAACGGATCAAGTGTTGGAAACTCCCACAAAATGTGGGGTCTGGGCAAGCTCTGAGATGTTTAAATTTCCAATGCTACTTTTATCTCCACCGTTAGGCAAGCATATAAAAGGCCTAATATGCTACATATAGCTGAAACAAATTTCTTCAAAATTATGACACCCGGTTTCCTTTAACAACCCTGCGGCAGGCACATAATAGACCTCTAAATCTACCATGAACCTTAAACGTATCACAAATGACACCTTTTTTCGTCATATATATGTCTTTGATCGTTCTTTTCCACACGTTGTCGAAATAATCAAATGTTCTAATCTTATATTTCAAATACTTTTATAAATCCTGCAGCAACACGCGAAGTATCATCTAGTAGACTAGTATAAACAAAATATAGTTTGTTGGGATTAACCATCTTATAAGGTTTAAGCACCTACAAATGCATTCACAGACATGTAATACTTCTTCCTCTGTAGTCCCGCTTGGACTAAATTCCCTCCACATGAAGAAACATTCAGTCCAAAGCCCAAAAACGGTGCAACGCATGTGAATCGTTAATTGTCACCTTGATGAACGGTGGAGAATGCTTGGAGAAGCAAAAACCTAAGCTTGAAATACCTTGTTCATATTGTGGAGGAGGCAAATGAGTGAGAGAGAGCAGCAAACAACAGTAGAACACGAAGAAAAGCAAGGGAGGAAGAAGAGAAGACTTGCTGTCTAGATTCGTGCATCTTGTGCAGTCATCGTCTTGCAGCTGAACGGAGGCTCAAATGTTGTTGGATTGGCCTCAAACTTGGTGAGCTCATTGTACACTTAGAGTACTCTGTTTCGGTGAGTTGGTTTGAGGATTTGATTAGTGGATCATCGAATTTGAGGGGAGTTTTTCAGTTCAGTTAGCAACAGATTCATCGGTGAGAAGTTTTGGTAGATCAATTATGGTTTGCTCCGTATGAACTGAACTCCGAAGGGGACATAATACAATCATATTTGTAGTAGCTGAAAGTGCTAGCTCTTGTTGTATTTAACTTGGGCGTGTTGTTATTGTTATTCTATCAAGGTTGTAGCTACCTTGTTGGTGTAGTTGCTGCTATGATGTGCCTCTAGAGGTTCTAGAGAAGACTCATTGTATCCATTATGATTTTATAGTGGAGAAGGTTGGAGTGGGCTGGTTGCCCCATAGTTTTTACTCCTCTCGTTATAGGAGGTTTCACACATAAATCATTGTGTCAATTGTGCATTGTGATTTTTTATTCCGCTGCAGGTCGGTTGTGAATGTTTTTCTCAATGTTCAGTACAAGATGGATTATTGATGTTAATTAGTGTCAGTTTTCCAACACAAGATCCAGTCATACTTCGTGAGATAAAATGAAACAGCTATACGTCTTACCGTAAAGAAGATAAAATCAATCATCACAACGTTCTTACTTGGGTTTGCTAAAGCGTTATTTTAATGGAAAAACGCATTCTGTTACACAACGTTCTGCCGAACCGGGAGGGGGGGAGCGTAGGTCGCTTCGTCGCGAAGGAAGCCGAGCCGCATGGCTCCCTCTCATCTTGCCTAGGGTTCCTCTCCGTCGCCGCCTCCGCACCCCCCCTCGCCTCCCTCCGGCGGCGAGATGGATAGGGAAGCCCCCCCCCCCCTCTCTCGTCGTTCGAATGGTTTCCTGTGTGTTCCGTTGTTGGTCGACCTGCCGTAGTTCCTCTCTCCCTCCGCAAGGGGATGGCCCGATCTTCACGACAGTAGGTTCAAAACTAAGAGTACTTGCAAGAGATGATAGCGGAGAATGTGATAACTTGTTGCAAGGAAGCAAAGTAAACGGGTAAAGTTGCTGAAAAACAACGGGATAACTAGCTTTATACCAAGCCAAGGTTGGATGCGACCAAGCCACGGGGAGAGAGACACCAAAACCGCGAAGACTTCGACTCGATCTCCGAACGACCGCAGAACCACAACCGACGCTAATCCACACAAGAGGGGCAGCCGTACTGGAACCCGTAGAGCACGAATTAGTAGATCTCGGAGAGATGTCTCCACAAGTTCAAGAAGAACAAGGAAGAACAAGGGTTGAGTAAACACTCGGACAACTCGGCTGCAATATTACTGGAATAATCTCAATTCATCCAAAGTTTTTTTTTTTTGCCTTTTGGCTTACAAATAAGAGGTATTTATAATAACAACTAGTCCCAAAAATAGATGTGAACTGAAAGAGCAACGTGGGAAGGTGGAAGGCCAGCTGGCTTGATTATTCATGCAGTGGTCGTCAATTTCCCGCGTGTCATCTGGCCTTCCGAGTGGTCTTCAATGTTTTGATCATAACTCCACCTAGGAACATCCAAAAGACGCGGGACCAGATGCGTTGGAAAGCTAATTTGATAACCTTTCACCCCATGTGTAGCATGCTTCACGAAATATTGAAGAGTGATATTGTTTCTTCATGACAGTTCTGTCAGGCCGAACTGGTTCGACGTAGTTCTCCTCTCTCGGTTCGGTCTTGGCGTGTCCTTGTCACCCTCCTTGGTGAACATGAGTAATAGCAACATGCACGATTTAGGAAGTATATAATTCTCATTAATAATTGGAATTTCACAAAGTAGCGCGTGCACCTCTTGTTGTAGTTGTTTAGCTCGGTTACGAGTAATTGGTCCATCGAAGACATGAGCTGGTGCAGCTTGACTTGATGATTGTTCCATCTTGCTTGATGTAGTCGGTATAATTGATGGTGTGGTCGGCGTGGGCATACCAGCTAGCCACCATCGCGGCCGTCCTCGGGGTCCTCCTCGTCGCCGGCAGCCTTCAGGTTCTTGGCATCTCACCGTAGCTGGATGTGAGTATCAATAAGGTAGTTTTTCGTTTTTACTGCTCATCTCCTTCTCCCTCTCCCTCTCCCTCCACCACAGAATCCTCTTTTCACCCTGGTTCCACCACCTCAACCACCCGATTTACTGCCACCGTCACCGGAGTGATGACCTCTGCCGCACCCACTTACCAAGTCCATTGCACTGCAACCCCCATCTCATCTTGCCATCTCGCTGGGATCTCCCATCCACCGTTTGTAACATCCTCGGCCCGGGGCTTAATAGGATTGATAGAATACTCATGTCAACAAGTTGCAACTTCTTTTCCGGAAGCTTATCTCTAAAGAGCTCTAAGGTTAAGCGTGCTTAGCCCGGAGCAATTTAGGGATGGGTGACCGACCGAGAAGTGATTTTCGGGTGTGCATGAGTGAGGACAAAGTGCACGTAAAAGACTAGTGTTGGTCCGTGGGGAAATCTTGAGGGTCTATTAAGCTGCCAGGGATAAGCGGGCCCGACCCGGAGTGGTGGGACGTTACGGATGGTATCGGAGCCGACTCTCGCGGTTTCATGGGCGCATGTGTTGCACGTGTGCGAGCATGGTGTGCATGGCTGGTGTGGGCCCGGAGTGGTCACATAGCATGGCACATGCGCCTGGCAGATGGACACATGGACGTGGCCAAGAGAGGGAGTTCCCGGCTCTGGGTTGACCGACGAGGACGTCGGTCCTCTAAGGGGTGAGTGTGTAACATCCTGGCCCGGGGCTTAATAGGATTGATAGAATACTCATGTCAACAAGTTGCAACTTCTTTTCCGGAAGCTTATCTCTAAAGAGCTCTAAGGTTAAGCGTGCTTAGCCTGGAGCAATTTAGGGATGGGTGACCGACCGAGAAGTGATTTCCGGGTGTGCATGAGTGAGGACAAAGTGCACGAAAAGACTAGTGTTGGTCCGTGGGGAAATCTTGAGGGTCTATTAAGCTGCCGGGGATAAGCGGGCCCGACCCGGAGTGGTGGGACGTTACACCGTTTCTCCTCATCCACCACCGGATCCGGGCTACCACCCTCTCCATGGACCGCCACCCCGGTTCCACCTCCTCTCGCCCTCGACGGTCGAGCAGACCCACACACCGGGTGTTCGACCGCAGCCACCCAGCCCCACCTCCCCTCCGCCACATTCCTCCGGGGTTAGTGCGGCAATCCGTTGCCCCACCGGACTACGAAGCCACCGCTGCTGGTGCCGTTGTGGTCGACCTCCTCGTCTACCCGGTGCCTCTCGGTCTCCGGAAGGTGGGGCTTCTCACCGATGTGGTGCGCCCGTGCTCGCCAAAGCCGAGCATCGTCGTCTACGCCGGTTCGAGTCCACTGGACCCATGCCTCAATCATGTCCCCGAACAAGGTAAAGTTGTCTTACGACTGGATCATCTCTAATCTCGAAGTGGCCACACCATCTCCGTCGTTCCGGTCGAACTTTAATGGTCTTCGAGACCTTGGTTACAGTTCCACAGATTCAATGACGGAGAGTGTGTCCGAACTCGCTTGAGCCTGGTGAAGCATCTACGAGATCTACGGCTCCAAGCTTTTCAACCTCAAGTGCCAAGTCCGTGCACAATGGAGGCCATAGGAAGATGTCACAGTTGCAGTCATACGTTGGACTCCATTGCCGACGACGCCGCAGATCCCCAGAGACGACATCTGCAACTTCTTGTTTTGGCTCCCTTTTAGGGTCATGCTTGGCAGATCATTGTGCTCAACCCCAAAGGCATCATGTTGTCTTATGTCTTGTAGCTCAGAAGCTACTGCTTTGTAATGTAGGGAAAAACTCCCTACTCTCTGTACTCTATTCGTCTAAATAATATAAATAGAGTACACCTTTTATAAAAAAAATTAACTAATTTACAAATGAAGCTATGGATGCTTCCTTAAGAAATCAACACTGATTGAACACTAATAATATAAACGTCGTATATATGTGGACACGTAGAGATGGGAAATCCACTATCAAAAAAGAAAATTGAATTCCCTCTTGATCATATGTTGTAATAGCTTGTCAAAACTCAAAAAGAAGAGGAACGGCTGCTGAACGGTGGAAGAGTTTAGTTATTCTTCATTTGCTTGTTTTCCATGTAGAAAGAGAAGAGCGTGGAATATTCATCAGGCTGATTCTCTTTTCGGAATGGAAAGAGAAGAGTAAAGCCTGCCCTCCAATAATCAGAGGCTGACTGAAGGAACGCCCGCCGAGCGAGCGAGTACTTTATTTGTGGCGTGTTAGGTCGAGACTTCAGTCATATGTGTGCTTGTTGCTTACCAGTAATTGTTAGTGGTAACTAATCTGTTGATGAGCCGTTTATCCATTGACAAGTAAATAAGTTGGCTGTACCTGTACTATTAGCATGAACAAGGAAGCCTAATACTATAATAAGCTAATATAAACGTAGGAGACGACCGCTGGACCAGAGCAGGCAGAGTAGAACAGGATGTGATGTTTGATTTAATGATTTAGAAATCAGGAAATGGATGGCTGGGTTACTGTTCATAGATATACCAGCTTCATTGATTGATGGATTGACTAATGACGACGAGGACTAATGTTGAAGGCAGCTCCACCATGTGGACGATCGTCCCTTCATTGAAGTGCTTGATGAGACTAATTTCAGTTTATAGATAGAGTTTGATAAATCACGCCCAGCCCAAGGGTCGACCGATGCATCTGGCCTGCTTTCATTTGTTTGTCTGGCCCATCAACTGTATAGTATCCTTTTTTCAGTTTGTTATTGCTAAATCAATTTAAAGGAGGTATTTAATTGTCAGATAATATTGGCCTTGTATGAGTATCATGTTAATCGGATGGAGGCAACCAGTACGTACTATTACAGTTCAAATTGCACCACTTTTCACCTCGCATGCATCAAAGCGGTTTCACAATTGAGCCCGCATGTATAGATGGTTTCAATTATTTACTACAGTACTTCTGTTGACAGTTGACTTATCAGAGAATCTCAATCATCCATACTGCTACTGTGTACACTTAATCAATTGGTTGGTTAGCCTATAATGATCGACCACGCTAGTCCACATGATCCAAATCGCGTTGCTAATATGTTATGTAGGCCCGATCTACAAGTTGTTCATTCTATATATACTTAATTAAATAAGGTACATAGCTAGGGACTATGGCTCGTAGGAGCATCCCCTGCCCATTATCACTAGTATTAAACAAGCTAGTGTGATCTGCAATTCTAGATGCAACGATGCAATCATATGTTGGGATCCATCCATTCCTTAAATCTGGCATCAAAATGCTGCATAAAGCGGAAGAAAAGATAGATAGTACAGTAAAAGGATGATATGCGGTCAGGCAGATGTGGACAGCGAGCAGAGTTGCGGAATGCTTAGTTCCAACGAGAAACACTGAAAACAAACGCCGAAGAGGGGGAAAAGTGCAGGTGCCAATGGCCCAAAGCAACCAATGCAAGAACCGACCAACCTGAACATGCACAACTCGTTCTCGTAAAGCCAAATTGGCAAATGATTATAGTCGCTAGCTGGTAACATATGCTACTCTCAATCAGTAGGATTACGTACACAGGAGCGTGCACTTGTATCCTTGAACTCTGTGGTTCTTTCCTTCTTGGAAAGGACTAGTGTAATCTCTTCTTCTACTTAACGAAAAACGTGTTTTAGAAAAAAACAGTGTCTCCTTATTCGCCATCCAAAATATACATTTTCTTTATTCACTATCGTTTTTTCTATATTTGGGTCACTTCTATGCCATTGTTCTTCCGAACATGGCAAAATATTGTGATTAGAAACTTACAGCAATCCTCTCGCTTGTTCATGATAATGTTCTTATATTGATTAACTATCTAGACATGGTGCCTAATTTATATTCCTATATTGATTAACCCTATTTATATTCCTATATTGATTAACTATCTAGACACATGATGCCTAATTTGATTCTTAGGATCTCACTCTTGATGTGCCGACTACACAATTATCTGAGGATATGAGATGATATACTGTAATATATAAGCCTACTACATTGTTACTTAGGAGTAACCCAGAGGTAAGAACATAGCCACTATGCATGATGAAAATTGCCAAAAGTATATTCCAACCATGTAACACAAATGGTATACAATGGCTGAAAAATATATCGAAATATATACTTACTCGTCAAACATACACTACTACTATTAGCAGTAGTATTATACTGTAGGTTTGACAGCGGGTACGGAACCACATAGCAACAGGATGCCACCGTCAATGAGATGTGTCCACCTAGGAGATGACAGACTGTATCCGTAGAAGCAAACATGGCATATTCTGGAATGTTAGTTTGCCTGGTTTGCGTAGAGTATGATGCAGTGGGAATGAAGATGCATGACCGACTTGGTGTTGGAGAACAAATTAAAAGCGAACCTGATGTATGTATTGCACCGCACTCTACGTGTTAATTTGACCCATGGAATCGAAGTGTTGTTGCTTTGCTTGTATTAGGCAGGCCGCGTTGACCTGAGATGTGTGTAAGTGATGGGCACCAATTGTACGGACAACGGCCTCGATTCTGAATTCACAGTCGGTCAGCCGTGACGTGGATCGAGGAGCTGACATATGCATGGTCAACGCTCCTCTCCACAGTTGAATTGTGCAGGAAGAGGAGCTGGATCCAGTGATCGCCCACGAGACCTTCTCCCAGCTGATGCAGATGGAGCAATGGAAGAGAAGGTAAGCAAAGCCAAAGCGTCCTTGGGAGGAGAAGATATCGAGGAGAGGCGGCCGGCGGATCCCAAGATTTTCTTCTCTCCCTCTTCACATGCATCAACCGGTATTTGACTTGAAAAAAAAAATAGGACGTGGTTCCCAACACACGGCAATGCGAGGCAAATCCCCACTCACGCTCCCGCCACTTTCCCACCGATTTCTCATCTCCGTAGCAACTTGTCAATCTACAATCCCTCCGTGGTCAAATACTCCTCCCTTCGGCCATCCAAATTTTCCAATTGCTCTTTTTACGATCAGATCAAATTTTATATCCCTTATCTACCACTCTAGTGACTTTGGCTAATAGAAAATTTCTATTCTCACCGCTACAATGTTCATGCTACAGTAGCAAAATATATTTGTCTTAATCTACACTTTATGTCAATAATTTTTTTAATTTTTTGGAGGGAAAATAGAGGCAAGAATTGAATTTTCCTCAAAATTAACTTCAATTTTTATCCATTTTTTTATTTTTTTAACGTAAAGTACATAATAAGATTGACTATTGGTGCTACTGTAACATCAATATTGTAGTGACAAAAGGCAAATTTTCCACCATCCAAAGGTACTAGAGTGACAGATAAGGAATACAAAATTTGATTTGATGGAAAATAAGGGAATCAAATTTCTTTAGTGGTGGATACAAGAATGGTTTAATTTCCAATGGAAAATACATAATTTATCCTATCACAGTTATGTAAATTGTTGTTGTCTGGTACTATATCCGATGTAAATTTCTGCTCTTAACAATTAAAAAAAAGTATTATTCCTGATTTTGCTGTTGCACTACACTAAAAACGTATTGCCCGTTTCAGAGAGAAATCACCACGATGTTCTACACAGTTAACTACTTATAATGCTGCAATTATTGGTGTTACCTGGTATATATATATATATATATATATATATATATATATATATATATATATATATATATATATAATATTTGTTACTTATTGACGACGCTTCCTTTTTACTACACCTTCTTCCTTTAAATTCCAAGTTGGGCCGGTGAAGTTCCACTAGGGAATGTTGAAAGGAAAAAAAAAGGTTAACTTTTTGTGCTATCTTGTCACGATGCACACGCTGCCTAACTTGCCAATCATTCAACACACATAACATGTGGTGGACGGATCGACCCATCCAAATCGTCGAGAATCCTTCCAAACACCGGCGCCAAGCCAAGCTGCTTGCTATTAGCAGATCGTACCACTACTGTACTACTGCGCCCAAAAGAAAAAGATGAAGAACTGGCTATAGGCAGCAGCAGTAACATGATCATCGATCCACCACGAGGCAATCATCTGGCCGGGTCGATCGTCTGCAACTGCTCTCCACCGCCAACACTAGTTACACTATACAAGGACGTACGGTTATCAACGGTACGCTGCAAGTGGGGAGGGTGGGTCTCCTCAATAGAGTGTTAACAGCTCATAACTCGAGCAAATTCTATGGTCGACTTGAAAATGCTAGAAATAGGCAGAGGTTACTTTTATGTAAGTGTTGTTTTTTACAACAAGCAAGTGTTGCACAAACATCTTTTGACAAGATCATTTACATTTCCCATATTCAATGTTTGTTTTATCTATTTGTACCCTGTAGCAGCTTTCATCCTCCACCCACAAAGAAAAAAATGGTTAATCATGTCCTTTTCAATAGCTATGTAATCATGTCACTCAATGTTGTACTACAATTTATTTAGTGCATCAAGCTAGAATTTCTGTCGGGTATGCAGGGATGCCTTCTGCCTTCTTCAGTTGATTTGCAATAGCAACTATGTGGTGGTGCTGATAGCTCTTGCACTCAACCTATTTGAAATCAAAGGGTGTATCAAAACTAGATTACGGAAAACTGAACCGAAGAAATGAAATTTGGTTGAGATACTCAAATTGGTAACAATAGATAGTCCTCAAAAGGATGAATTGGTCATTATACACATGTCAATTTCACATAATAGGCTTTCCATCGCGCAACAAAGGTTCATACACATCTTACTTTTGTCTATAGGACATTGCAAAACAATGGGGTTTTTCAAATTTTGTTTTTGTCTAGTGAACAAACACTATGAAGTTGTGATCTTTACCTGACTGATATAACTTAGAGACCATACAATTTTTCGGTGATATAGACGGAGCATAAAGTGTGCAAACTTGGAGAAAGAGATTTTTTAAGATATTGATAAAAATCTGGATGTACTTCCTCTATTCCACAATGTAAGCATTTGGAGCATTGAAAAGTTTGTCCATAATGTAATCATGCCTAGTGATAAAACAAAATCCGGTGAGATTGGTGAGTATGTGAGGAATTGATAAGATAGTGTAAAATATAGGTTATATATGACTTTTATACCTCGAGATTCTATGAATTTTGGAACCGATAGAGTACAAACTTACAAAGTTTTAAATTATTACAAAAACTCACCCCTAACCGCTGATCCAACTAGGGAATAAACAAAAGATTAAAAATCTACCAATATGTTAGTATCTTGGAGAAAGAGAATAGTTTCCCTATTTTGAAGTGTATATTTTATTTAGGCATGAATTGTATTGAATGTCTATTTTTTGGGGCATAGTGAGCTTGAGAAGTGATTACAATAGGCTTGCTATAAACTGAAAATATAGCTTGCAGGCCCTAATTAATGTGGTTGGTTGAGCACGGGAGGAGGGGATTCCATTGGGGCAGGGCACATGTGTGAACAGTAGCCATGGGAGAGGGGTGGTGCCGACCAAGATGGCGAACAACGTGGCGCGCGCTCTCTCTCTCTGCTGTGTGGCCTGTGTGGGTGAAGAGAGAGAGAGAGGAAGAAGAGTGGTGGAGTGGAGACACCAGGCCGCAGCCTTTCCCGCTTCCTCTGCGCGCGGGAAAGCCTGCCCCCTGCTCTGCGATTCTGCAGCTTCACATCAATGCTCGTGGTTCAACATAATTACTGTTGATAGAGTTGTTTATTCCTCTGAGTTGAGAGTTCAATTTTTTTTTTGAATAGTTTGAGAGTTCAATTTTAGTTTTTTGAGGATTGGAAAAGGAGGCAGGGAATCTCACGTTTGGGAGTCGGAGAAGAAAGATTACATACAACCCGGAGGGGGATATCGGGAGTCCCATTTTCCCTTGTTTTCTGAATAATATAAGCAGGGTACTTGATCACTGTAGTAGAAGCAGGGCTAGGAGGGACCTGGGATGCGACTGTGAGTAGGTTGAGAGCTGCAGCCGCCGCGACTATAATAATTGCCCTCTCTCTCTCTCTTTCTCTCTCTTCCCTGAGCTGAGTGAGCAGCTGAGCTGATGAGTAGGATAAATTAGGGTCGTCGTCCTCCTCCCAGTACTTAAACAACTCTTGCTCTTCCTTTCTTCTTCACCGGGATTCCCTTGCCATTGCCATGTGGTGCTCGCCCCAGACACCAGTTTACTACTAGGAGGAGGAGGAGGAGGAGGATTCCATTCCCTTGCAAACCTTCGTCTCCTCTGAGAGAAAGAGAGAAAGAGAGCAGAAAGGAGGAAGATGGGGACGGGTTGGCGGCGGGCGCTGTGCACTTCCGTCCAGCGCGACGACGACGATGATGCCAAGGCCAAGAAGCGCTGCCCCCACGACGCCAGCCCCCGCGCCGGCTTCTTCTTCTCCAACTCCAAGGGCAGCAACCCGACGACGCCCACCCTCCGCTGCCGCACCAAGCCGCTGCAGGAGCCGCCGGAGCCAGCGCCGGTGACGCCGCCGTCGGCGCCGGCGCCCATGAGGAAGCCGAGGATGCCGCTGCTGCAGGCTCTGTCGGCCCCGTCGTCGCCCAGATCCCCATCCAGATTCGCGCTGCTCAAGAAGTCACTCCTCCCATCCAAGGTTCTATTCTTTTTTTCTCTTGATCCAAGATTGCAAACCTATTTCTAGATTTTTAGGGGTAACATGAATCCATTCAATTGATAATAAACTGAATTCAAAGTAGTCCTCTAGAAACCACCGGGTTTTGTTTGTCTTTTGGCTTGGCCGCTGGTGATTGGCCAAGATCCTCTAGAAACCACCAATCATTACCACCACTCTCTCTGTTTTGTCCTAATCCCCTTCCCTTGAGATTCTTCTTCTTCTCCTTGTGATGATGATGATGATTGAGCAATTATTATTATATATCATCACTTGGAGTGGGAGCAGCTTTTCGTTTTCAGACTCCCAGAGAGAAAGAAATTGGTGGTGGATTTCAGATCTGTCGCCCTGATCCCCATTCCCCAAGAAGACGCTACTTAAAAATGTGTTTTGTCAAAGTCGAAGAAAGGGGAAAAGCCTGCTGCCAAAAAGATAGTACTACTAGATCAGCTTTTCGTTTGAGCCGAAATGATACTGGTAGAAAGGAATGCTAAAAATTTGAATGTTGTGCAGCAGTGTCGTTGCGGCGTGTGCTGTCGCAGCGTGAAGAGCAGCGGCAGCTCGGCGGTGTTCACGGCGGAGTGCTCGCACAGCTTCCACTTCCCGTGCATCGCCGGGCACGCAAGGTCGTCGTCGGGCGGCGGCGTGCTGTCGTGCCCGGTGTGCGCGTCGCCGTGGCGGCAGGCCCCGTTCCTGGCGTCGCTGCGGCTGCACTGCTCCCTCCACGGGCAGGAGCAGGAGCCGGCGGAGTCGCAAGGCGGCGCCCGGAGGAAAGCTGTACAACGACGACGAGCCTCTGGTGGCGGCGAACAAGGCGACGGGCAACTTCAACCCGATCCCGGAGGACGAGGGTGAGGAGGAGTTCAAGGGATTCTTCCCTAGCAGCGGCAGCAGCGTAGGAGTGAGCGTGGGCGCGGAGGCGGCGCTGGTGTCGTCGGGGCGGCGGCACGGCAAGTACGTGGTGGCGGTGAAGGTGAAGGCGCCGTGCTCCGGCGGGCACGTGAAGCCGCGTCGCGCGCCGATCGACCTGGTGACGGTGCTGGACGTGAGCCACGGCATGACGGGCGAGAAGCTGCAGACGCTCAAGCGCGGCATGCGGCTGGTGGTGGCGTCGCTGGGCCCGGCCGACCGCCTCTCCATCGTGGCCTTCTCCGGCGCCGCCAAGCGGCTGCTGCCGCTGCGGAGGATGACCCGGCAGGGGCAGCGGGCGGCGAGGCAGATCGTGGACCGGCTGGTGGTGTGCGCGGCGACGGCGACGGCGTCGGCATCGGCCTCCTCGCAGCAGCAAGGGCACAAGAAGAGCGTGGGCGACGCGCTGCGCAAGGCCACCAAGGTCCTGGAGGACCGGCGCGACCGCAACCCGGTGGCCACGGTCATGCTGCTCTCCGACACCACGCACCATCAACAACCGGCTCATCATCATCATCCTTCCGTCGTTGCTACGAGCCATCCAACGCGGTTCACGCACGTGGAGATCCCGACCACCACCGCCGCCTCCATGGAGAAGAAGGAAGACAAGGAAGACAAGGAGGAGACACAGCAGCTTTCGCCAAGTGCCTCGGTGGGCTGGTGAGCGTGGTGATGCAGGAGGTGCATCTGGACCTGCTCTTCCCCACGGGCGAGATCACGGCCGTCTACTCCACCACTCCGGGTCCGGGCCACCACCACCAGGTCACCACCACCGCCGGGGGTCACTGCAGGGTGCGCCTCGGCGAGATGTACGCCGAGGAGGAGCGCGAGCTGCTGCTGGAGCTGCGGGTGCCGCTCGCCGGAAACCATCATCACCACCACGTGCTCTCGGCGCGCTGCAGCTACCGCGACCCGGCCACGCACGACACGGTGCGCGGCGACGAGCAGCCGCTGCTGCTGCCACCGCTGGATCCCAATCACAATCCCAATCCACAGAGCAACCGGCTGCACGACCTGTTGGTGACCACGCGCGCGGTGGCCGAGTCCAGGCGCCTGGCGGAGCTGCAGGACCTGGCCACGGCCATCCACCTGCTCTCGTCGGCGCGGGCGCTGCTCATCCACTCCTCTACCTCTTCCTCTTCTTCTTCTCAACAGCAGCAGCAGGACCTCGTCGCCTGCCTCGACACGGAGCTCAGCGACATGCGGTGGCGCCGAACCCAGCGACCAGCCGTGGGGGAGCCCTTGACTCCCACTTCCTCCTCCTCCTCCAGAACGCCCCGAGCAGCCGGGGGAGCCCTTGACGCCCACCTCCGCCTGGCGCGCCGCCGAGCAGCTGGCCAAGGTGGCCATCATGCGAAAGTCCATGAACAGGGTCAGCGATCTCCACGGATTCGAGAACGCCAGATTCTGATTTCCTTCTGTAATTTTGGGAGTTTTTCTTTCTTTCCTTGCTTCTTTCTTTCTTTCTTTCTTTCTTTCTTTCTTTCTTTCTTTCTTTGTTGTTGTGACATCAGATACAAAACAGGACGACCGCCCCGCCACCGTCGGAGTGCGGATTAGTACACTTTTGCCATTGTTTCTGTTACTATTATCACTTGCTAGTACTCCTACTATTACTGTATATGAGAGGATTCTTGTTACTCTGTCAATTCGTTCCTCTGTTTCTCGCTAGTACGACACGGGAAGGAGAAGGACAGGGACATCTCCTACTCTGCTTGACAGCCGCCTGCACAAGGGACGCAGATCCTCTGACGTGACTGCACGTGTGCAGTAGCCACTGACAGGTAGGGTCGTGCGGCACGTAGCCCCACCCGTCAGTGGGTACTGCACAGCGTGCAGTTCACTGCAAGGGATCCCAATCCCTGCACAAGACGGTGATATGCCATTGCCCTCACGAGTCACTGCTGCCCGATGCTCTTTTTTTATTTCACTGCACGCCAGTTCGCCACGCATCTCCATCGGAGGACCTCTCTGTTTTTATTTATCTCTCTCTCAAAAAAATATTTTTTTGATGAAACAAAAAAATAAAAAATTATTGAATCGACCTCTCTGTCGAACAAGCGCGGCGATCTATCCGATACGAAAGAAACGATTCCCCTGTTTGAACAATGTTTTGGTTGCTTCCTGTTCCCTTTTGGCACAAACAGTGGTATGGCGGCCCCTATCTGCGTCACTGTTGCAGGGATGGATATTTTGCACTTTTGCATACCGTTTCCATCCTTGAGGATCATCAGCAAGTAAGATAAACAACAAGCACATGCCTAGATTTGTACTAGTATCTCTGCGTATACAAGCCAACTCATGGCCGCCCGGACCAGTCAAAGCACAGCAACTGGCTTCTTCCTCCCAGGGCTCCCAGCCCATCAAGACATCAAGACATCAAGAGGTTGTAAGCAGGAAGGTCCTGGATGCCATGGAGATCCTCCAGGGACAGCTCCCTCTCCAGCTGCTGCCTTGTTGCCTCCATCACGTCCTGTACGCAATTCCAACAACGAATCCATTAGCATTCAAGATCCATCGATTCACCTCATCAAAGGGTAAGGGGATTGCCTTACTTTGAACTGCATGTACGAGGCACGCATTGCCAGCCACTGAGCATCCATCATCTCGAACGCTATGCAGTACAGCACGTCAAACGCGTCCTCATGTTCTGTTAATACTTTGACAAAGTTGATCCCTGGCACAGATTTGGGCCGCGCTGAAATAGCAAGGAAACCAGTCAAATACCATCCGCATCTCACCATTGTTTTTTCTATGCTATTTTCTGAGTTTATTCTTTTCAGGCGAGGGAGAGCTAATCTAGCACATGAATCAACAACCAAACAAAATCAAACCCCCATTCTTTTTTGTTCCGAATCACATGATTGATTCTCTATACTAGTCAGTGATGATTTGATGGTATGCAGGGCCGTTGCAACCACAGCGCAACAGGACGAGACGGTTACGCATCGGTTAGCAGTTAGCACCAGCTGTAGGTGTGCATGTTCTAATTGCTCATCATCAATAGTCGTAATCAAATCAAAAGATTCCTTGATGATCGTCTTCAGAAAGAATACAAGAGCTGATATACCATTCTATATGCCAAGTGGTTGTTTGTTTGACTCATACGAATGCACTGCACATGGTACCTGTACTTTGATTACTAGTTTTAATGCTTTGACCAAAACTGATGCACTGCACATAGTCTATGTAAATTGTTAATTCCGTTAAGACAGTTTCACATGCAACTCAATGTAGATGCCTTGTACAAGGAACCAAAAATAAATCAGTTAGAGAGAAACGAATAAGGACCTGAGTTCAGCTCCAGCAGCTGAATCAACATGTATGAGATGTTTACGCCTGCAGCCGCGAAGGGGTACTCCCATGTGACTCGTATTCCTTGTTGCTTCAGCAGCAACCTCTTGAATGAAGCCTGCCCGTTGAGTTAGTGAGCAGCAACAGATACAGCGCCACTTTGCTCACAATTTGTAAAGATGAAACTAATTTGTTTTGCTGGATACCGTTGGAAGGGAAGACATACCGGATATGTTCTTGCAAAAAATAAAAGGTTCTCGAGTGAAACATATCCACAGCCCCTGAAACAAATTACATTTTATCAAACCCCTCGTCTCTTAGGAAATCACAGCATGGATATAAACTGTATCACAGTCCCCAATTGGAGGAGCAAACTCACAACTGATTAGAGGATAGACATTTTGTTTTCCAAAGGAACTAAAAAGGAATACAGTTCTTCACAAACAGACACTCTAATACAATAGAGTAAAATCTAAAAGTCACGAACCTGAAATCCGTCGTTGGGTTCGCGCCCTGCCACCCCATATCTTTCCACTGCTCTGAAACTAAGCTAGTAAGCTCTGTATCAGGAAATGAAGCATTCCAAAGAGCCCTAAGTGATTCCTACAGCCAATCCGAAAAGCCTTGAAATCAATAGGTATAAATGATTGTCGCAAAAAAAGGTATAAATGAGAAAAACTAGTTGAAAGTTACAAGATATTGCCTCAATGTTAAGGATGAGAAAGATAATGTCAGTCTAAACATTTCATGTGCTGTTGAATATTCGTAATGCATTTATAAAGTATCTTGCCTGGTGATCTGGCCGAGTTTCATCATAAGGTACATTTAGCCTTTCCTTCAATTTTTGCAACCTGTGTTCCTGAATATTTAAAGGAAAGGTTGGCCTGATTCCAAAAAATCTGAAACTATGCAGTGTGTAAATTCTTTCATAAAGCAAGAGGCAATGCAAAGTTCATTAAATTGACAAAAAAAAAGAAGAGATAGTTTTTGTTATTTCTGCTCATTCTATCTCTCTTCTATTGTGATATCAGCGTCTATGTATTATCATAAGAATAATCACATGGAAATCTCAAGAAGAAGGTTTGAACAAGATTCAACCATATAGTAATAATCACCACAAAGGGATATATGTCTATTTATTTTTGATTCATTTGAAATTAAGGCCCATTGAAATTATTATCCATTTCTGACATTCAATGAGGAAACAAGTAATTTTGTGAATGTGAGTAAATCAGTAATTTAGTTGATATACATTATGCATTTATGTAAGGGACCCAATTAAGGGCATATGGAGGGCAGTGATAAGTATCTATCTTTACCTGAAGAGGGGTTATCTCAAATAACTTCTCTGCACTGACTTGGCGCCTTTTGCCTGAGCTGCTGAAAATCCCTCCAAACCATGTCCTATTTCCAACCATAGTGTCAACTGCAGTCAGATACAATTGTAAGAATCAACTTGATGAAAAATCTATGGACACGGATATCTGAAAGTCAGATAGTATTGTAAGATGTTGCGAAGTAATAAGGATGAGGATCCTCTGCTCTCCAGAGCAAGTACCTGTGATATTTATAGTGCCCGGTGTTCTAAATCAGTGTTATGTTTGACAGAATACTGCGTGTACAAAATACACTCTTTTGGATTTAAATTGCCAAGAGAATTCAAGCTTAAGCATCATGAAGCTTAAGTATTTTAAAAGTAAAGATAATGTATGCAGATAATAATAACATGATATGCCGACAAGATTTCTAGATTTAGTCGTGAGCGAATGAGGCAGTATTCAGTCCAATGTATTATTATCATATTAAAAGGCGTGGAAAAAGACAATCTGTGGCATAGAATTTGTTGTACTCTATCCTATGTATTGGTGCATTAAATTTCCGCCAGCACCTACTGCATCTATGGAAACTTCCATACCAGATGATAGTAGAATGGGTTCGCAAAAAAAAAAGATGATAGTATAATGAAATTGTGAACAGTTGTTGAGAATAAAAGGTATTAAAAAGTCATGCGTGTGTGTTTTGTATCCTGAGCCCACAAACAAAATAAAATTTACCTGCTGGTGTTGTAGTTGAAACGAAAATGGAATAATGCCCATCAAAGATGCAGAAGGTTGGAAGGATGAAGGGAAGGAGCTGCTGCTGATCCCTGTGACCTGTGGTCTCTCTCTCTCTCTCTCTTTTCCACACTTTCTCAAGAGGAGTATATTGATCAGGAACTAATGATCCAAACCATCAACACAAAGTCTCCCTGCCTCTTTGTGTCTCTTGTACTGACATGTATGTCCCACAGATTGTTTGCAGCAACAATCTATCGGTGGATCGATCTAGCTAATCGATATGCATGCGCACACGAAGATTGATTGTGGAGGGAGGTGATCGAGGGGAGGAGGATGAAGAAATCGGGAAGTTCCTCTTCCTCCTCCACTGCCACGCCTCCCTCCTCCTCAGGAACACCAAATGGAGATGATGCCCTCAACGCTATTTCTTGTCCCTCTTTTCCTCTCTCCATTTTCTTCCCCTCTGTTTTCGCTCATCTCTTCCTAAATTTCTCTCTAGCTATACGGCCGGAGAAGTTCGTTTTAGCAGTGGCGTCCGCTCATGCCGCCCTTCCATCCATTTTTGTTCCTCTAGGCTCTCTTGCTTGTTGCTGCAAGAACGAAGAAGAGAAATGCCAGTGCAGATGCTCTGGATCATGGTCACATATAACACCGATAGAATCATCGGAGTTTTCTGGTCAAAAAGCATTATTTTTTTCTCAACTAATGACCATTAGTTAAGGGGTAGTTCAACAATATTGCACTGAAAATTAATCACTTTTATTTATATGAGTTATCTCTAATTGCAAAATATTAATTAACTTAATAGTACTGATGGTTAGATATACCATAATATATTTGTACAAAAATTAACTAACTTATTAATAATGATGAATTTTAGTTATTATTAATATATTATTTGACCCTAACCCTAACAATAGCCATTAGTTGTTAATTTCTGAATTTAAATCTAGGATCCAACTAATGACCATTAGTTGTGAAAAAATAATGATAATTATTTTGGACCAGAAAACTCCTCTAGAAATAAAGCGAAATGGGGGCTTCGACACCTTGGTGATGTTTGTCAAAAATAATCTTCATCACAGATTGCGAGGTCGTTTCCCATTCCCGATCTCGAGAAATGAGGCGTGAGGAGATTGTTAGGTGAACCCATTTCTCTTCCCAATGCTACAAGAGAGACAAACTGTAACAACCCGATTACGCAACTCAAGGTTTGGTAGTGGGAAGTTCATGATTCCTCGATTATCGGGCTACTATCGAGAACCCAAACTTTGAATGGAATTCATTTGACTTCAATCTTTAATTAATTCAAACGAAAATGTCAAGGCAATTCCATTCGAACCTCGCACCGTGGGGAAATTCCCTCTTTTCCTAGCATGCAACCCAACTTCCCAGCCTACTCAGCGTGTCGGCCCAACACTCATAAGCCAACCCAGCCTGCTCAGCGTGTCCGCTCAACACTCATAAGCCAACCCAACCAGCCCACTCTTGCTTTTCCTGGGAAGATTGCAGCCGCGCGCGCTGTAGCGGCACGGATGCCGAAAACATGCAGCAACATCCTGTGTGTTCGCGGCCTGCGCCCACCAACCCTAGCCTAGCTGTGCGCTTAAGAAGCCGCAGAGCCTGCCGCCTCCGCATGTCCTCCTCTTTCGTGTCACCGGATCATGAGCCACCTTAAACCCTAGCCACCATCCCTCGGATCTCCACCGTCGCTGGAGAAGAATAGCCCGCCGGTGAGTCGCGTTGCTGCCGCCCTGTTCTCCTCCCACTGCTAGTTCTTCTACTGTTGTTCCCGTCGAGGTTCGTGAAGAGGAGAGAAACATCAAGAAGGTCGAAGATCACCGCTGCATGCTCCCTCGCCGCCGTTCATCTTCTATGGTGAGTCGTTCACCTTGTTAACATCCGTTCCGAGTTCCTCGCCACGTGCCCTCAATTTCCATCATGATCTAGACGTTGTTCTTGCCCCGCAGCCCAGGAACGCCGTTGCCATGAACTACGCTGGTCATCGCGCCACCATTGAAGCCAACTTCTATTGCATCGTTCTCATCCGAGGCTCAACCACAACGGCTTCTTACCCCGAAGCTTCCTCTGAGCCCGCGTGTCTAAGGCCCTTCTTCCCCTCTAGTTTCACCTTTGTTTCGCACCGTTCCATCAAGAACTTATTGTCGTCGCCTTGCTCGGCATTGGTGTCGAGGAATAATCTCGACACTAATATTACCTAGTCCCTCACGAGTATGGAATTTGATTGTGCAACACACGAAACACACAAGAACACGTGAGATTTTTAGACAGGTTCGAGGCCTCTCAATCAAGAGTAATACCCTACGTCCTGTATGTTGTGTATTGCTCTTAGTAGATTGCTAATTGCGTATGTCCATATCGCTTTCGAGGGGTCCCTCCTCCGCTTATATATCCGGGGAGGTAGGGTTACATGCAGAGTCCTAGTCGGTCATATGAATTACATATTCGGAAGCTTTATGTTAACTTTCTTTATTAGTTCGAGTCTTAATCAACTACTCTTGCTTCTTTACTTGAGGATTAAGCCATAATGCGTTGGTCTTGTAGTCCGCCTTTGTTTTCATACCGGTATATGGAACCTTCTGTTATTCAGTATCGGTCGGGCACCACTCGTGGGCCTTCCCGACCGGTCTTATCTTCATCAATATGCCACCATATCTCCGACAAGTCATTCCTTTGATCATATCATACCCATAAGGCAAGTATACGACAACAGGCCACAATTAATTTTTGATTTTGCCTTGAATAAGACCGACCGATCTTCCGCATGTGGTCCGATTCCAACGCAAAATTAAAAAGAACTTCATCTTCCGAACACTTCTTCTTACAATGTGGCTTCTAAAAGCCAAAAAATGGATCTTTTATTCACCATATTACCTATTTAGGTGATGAAAATCCGAGTTATTTTCTCCCAAGTAGTCTTTCTTTTCCTAGTGCACCGGTTCAATTGGGTATAGCCCCGACTCTTGGATCATCTGAACTCCTTTCAAATAATGCAAGAGTATACTAGTTGATTCTTCATTATTTTCTTCTCTAATCAATCTCTTCAGATCGTTGTTAATTGTAATTCTCCGCTTCGTGCGATCTCTACAGACCGCTCTTAAACCTCGGTGCACCGATCACGTGGACCTAATTAGGTATAGCCCATGACTCTTGTATCATTTGATTAGCGCAAATAATGCAAGAGTCCTTTTCAAGAAACTATGCTTTATTACTTTCCATAAAACCTCGTAGTTCTCAGCCATTTCCGCCAAAAACACACCTTCAGATTGGTCATACCAGTCACACTTCATACCTCTTGAAATTTCACACCAAGTTAAAATATCAGATCTGTATAAACCAATCCAAATCTCATCTTCCGCTTAGTGACATTTCACTAAGAATCAAAAGTTCTGGCTGATCAGACCAGATTTTCAATTAGCTTATATTTAACTCGAGTTTTTTAAGCCTATAATCAGCCGAATGATTAATATCCATGGCCTAAGGCATTCACATTCACGAGTACTCGGTTAGGCAAGACCTAATCGTCTTCGATCTAACCATATCATACCCCAAACAATCCAGTTTGATACTTAATATATCACTCGTGATCTGGATATTCATATCACATACCGCTCCAACATTTGCAAAAGAGCCCTTCCAATTATCCAAGTCATTCGGACTTTTTCTCCGTAACGGTTTAGGTTACAAACATACTTCTCGGGCCCGGAATAATAAATTACCTATGCAAAAATGTTATTGGGTCGTAAAAATACAACCCGGTACCATTCAGCCCTCGAGCCTAGCTCGGGAATCTATATAAAGAGATCGGGAGTCGACCTAGGTCAAACTCATTCCCAAATCGTCGCATCGCGCCTTTCCTTTCTCGAAACCGGTCCCACGTTCTTTGCTCTTTGCGATCTCAAGCCTTCCTTTACCAAATTTCCTCCAACTCATTCCAAACCATGGGGAAGTCATCCAAGAAGACTACTCCTAAACCTTCTTCCTCTTTTGTAGTCATTCCCCACAATCAAGTTCCTCCCGGAGTTCGAGAATTCAACGCCGGTACTTGCAAGGAAACCAACCTTGAAGAAGTGGTGGTCGATGGATCCATTCCTCCGAAGCCGATGATCAACGGGTATGCTCCTAGTCCAAGAGACATTCCTTAGGGATTTGAAGATACCCAGCAGGTAGTTTTCCGTTCTCCTCTCCTTCGTGGCTTTGATCTTCCCTGTTGTTCATTCTTCCGTGGCCTTCTTTATTTCTATGGTCCGGCGTTGGTGAACTTGCATCCCAATTCCATCCTCCATGTTGCTTTCTTCATCCATCTCTACGAAGCCTTGTTGGGCGTTCGCTCCCATTGCAATTTATTCCGTTATATTTTCCAAATTCGCCCACTTCAAGCCACCCATAACCGCCATGCCATCGAAGGCGTCGATATTCAAAGCCGACACCATGAAGAATACTTCTCAATACCGCTCAATAAGAGCATAGGGGGATGAAAGAATGAGTGGTTCGTCTGCGATAATCCAAAGCCAACCCTTCCTCCATACCGCGCCCGGATAGCCCCGGAGCTCTCGTGTCTGGAACCCCGAGAATCTTAGCGACGAATTGATCGAAGACGAAGAAGTGGCCACTCTGTCGACAATGATCAAAGACCTCAAAGAGGAGAAGAAGGTCACAACAGAGACCATTATCCGGAGCTTCATTATTCGTGGAGTTCAACCTATCAAGCGCCAAACCAAGCCCGACTCGGATGTTCAAGGAGAACAACGACAATATCGGTGATGGCACCAACCGCCCGGACCTTCACCTTAAAACCAAGCGTTTGCAGAAAATGCTTCAACCAAATTACGACCGATGTGGCTCTAATAAGGTCAATTTGGCGTACAACATAGCCATCCCCCGAGCTCCGATATGTATGACTTCTTTAAGAACAAAACCGGTGTTGCAATATCTCATACTTTATAATACATTTTCTAACTCTCAATTGATATACTGCAGGAGCTGGATAGGTTCAAAAGCCATCCCCCACTCCCCGAAGTTGATACGTGGGGTAAAGATTATGAATCCAATGCTGCTCAAAATCCTCCGTCTGCTGGTCCATCACGAAAGACGACCTGGTCCGGAAAGACCGTTCAAGCGCCCGGCTCTCAAGCTGTGAAAATTGGTTCTCAATGTCGATAATGACATTGATGAGATTGTCCCCAGTGTGCCGGGGCACACAAGAACAACAGCCTAAAAGGCTGAAGATAAGCGTCACGAGCAAGAAAATCTCTATCAAGCCCGTCCTCCCAAGGCACATCCTTACCGAAAGACCCGCTTGTCAACATACCACGCAAATCGCGGCTGCCTCTCCAAGCCCCCAACACCCAAGGTGGTGTCGCTAACAAAGAAGTGATCTCCACCTCCACGAGGCAACCTGATGCCGGGAGGAGTGCTGAAGGATCATGTGGTGATTCTCGAGAACCACTAGCAAAGAAGTCCAAGCCCTCGGCGGCTTCGGGAAAGCCTCCTCGTAAGTCTTCTGCAAAATCATATCGGTTCTTTCTTTGTATTTTTTTATTAAATTGAATTTCATACCGGTCTTAACACACTCCTTTTCCATAGCATCCCCCTAAATCTTCAAGCCTCCATCGCCAATTTACTCGGGAATAAGCCCGGCTCTGCAAAGACTGCTATTCTTGAGGTCACAACCACGACCCCTGCGTCAACAACCAAGACTGCCGACTCGGGTAACGAAGTTCGAGTGCGACAATCACGAAGAAATCCCCACCGCCTCTCCCGAAGACCGCTCCACCCCGGCTCCTTCCAGTACTAGAATTGTGGAGAAATCGGTAGCTACGGGTGCATCCACGAATAATCCTTTGGCTAGCAGCTCCAATACTTCCGCAACCTTATTCCAGGCTGCACCAAACCTCCCTCTAGGACCGGTCCGGTATGAAGAAGTGCCACTTCGTCCTCGCTCCGAAACAGCTCTCGCTGGCCCCAAGCTAGCTAGAATGGTCATCGGCGAGACTTCCGTCGACAGTGCTAGCGAACTTGCACTTTTGTGGCAACCTCCGAATGGCACTCCATCCAAGACGAGGAAGCCTTGAAGAATTTTAATGAGTCCGGCGAGGTATGTTATACACATTTCTACTGTTAGATTCATGTTTGATAATTATTGTAAATTACCCCGAGATCTTTTTCTCACTTTCCGGACCCTTCGAAGAGCCCGGAAGCTAAAACAACCATAATTTGCCGGCTAGAAGAAGAGCTGAGCCAAATTCAGCAATTGCTCCTAGAGCTTAAGATGCGAGACCATAGTCTGCAGTCTCGAGAAGAAGACCTCCTATGGCGGGAATAAGAATCTAGGCCGCACAAATCAAATGATGGAAGACCGCCACAAGGAGATTGTTTGCCTCAATAAGGAAGTCAAAGGTATGCGAAAATCCTCACTTATTTCATCAACAATCTCAATGCTTATCCTTATCCTGTCTAGTCCGACCGGTCTTGAACCCATTCACAGCCCTTGAGGATCTCCTCGAGACACACAAGAAATTCGAGGCGACCCTCTCGGAGAAGGCGTTTAATCAGGATCGGAGCCCTGCAGGAGGGCAAAAAGCTAGAAGAAATGCAAGCTTTCGCATCGGTGAACTGGAGAGGGAATTGACCGCTAAAGATAACATCTTGAAGCAAACCCTCCAGCCTGCGAAGATTGCGGAAGAAGAAAATGCTCAACTAAGAGCCGACTCGAACGAGGCGCTAGAAGCTGCCAAGACCGCTCATGCGGATAAAGAAAAAT
>JAUNZO010004879.1:0-76528 GCA_031894775.1 Chloris gayana | reverse complement strand
GAAATTTATACATGTTAAGACTTGCGGCCCTAGTGGGATGGAATCCCCAGTGATAGACAGGAGGGTCTCACACAAGTTCACATACGTTGCCTCCGTATATAGGAGTCTAAGCTTTTGCTTATACCGTCGTCATCATCAGGAAAAGCATTTGCACATCGCCAAGGAAAAACTACTCGCTTACTCAAAGGAGGGAAAGGAAAAAGGAAAAACAAACGGGAGCAAGAAAGCATCATGAGACGATTCAGCTGCCGATGGATTAGCTTGCAGCTAGGCGGTCGCACCGTCGATCACTCTCGTGTAACCAACGTTTATCAGCACAGCGCCACCGCAGGCTCCGCGGTTGCCGTGGCTTTCATCATCATGTACATGCCAGCAGCGCGCTCGTTCAGCTCCGGCGTGGCAGGATTCGTCGTCAGCGTCGTCGCCGGCTGGCAGTGGCAGACCGCCGGCAGGCGTTCGAGCAGCGCCGAGAGCGCCTCGCGCATCCACTCGTACCGGCACAGGCGGTACGCGTCGGCCGGGGAGACCTGATGCCATGTCAAGAAAAGAAGCATCGTTATTCGAAGTTCCGGTGCGTGAGGAAGGACAGACAAGAGAAGAGAATGGGGCCGTGGCTGACTGACCCACTGCCTGCCATGGGTGTCCTGCTCCGGCCACTGGTGGAGCTCCTCGGCGACCTCCAGCGCGAAGATGTAGCCCTTGCAGGCGCCCCGGGGACTGTCGCTGTCCGCCTGGCTGCTCTTGCTCCGGAACACCCACAGCCCAAGCGCAGTTCTCTGCACATGTTACCAACACGAAGGCAGACACGACGATCAGCGAATATTAATTGAACTCGTTATCCTTCATCAGAAACAATTGTTATTAAGAGCATATTAAAATCAATCGAAGCGTCAGTAATAGAATTTTGTTGGTCTTTGGCAAGCAGAGCAGGGGACACGGCACGTGCAGAGTAACCGGCCATGTATACACACACACATCACAGGACGAGATGGTGGTGAAGCGGAGAATATGGGTGTTGACCCAGATCTCTGAAATCTTGTTCCCGAGCGACACTGCTCTGCCACCACAAGACGAATAATCATATATCACACTCACGGGCTACCCCAACTGGGCAACAGGATATTTGCGAAACGAGAATGCCCGTCCCACTGTGCGACTCATTGGCTGGCTACGCTTATCTCCAACCTGCATTCCAAAGAAGACTTATCTTTGCGGCAAGTCAACACAACACGCCGCGTCCCCCGCTCCTGTTGGTTCCCATCCACCGTGCCCAACTTGTCCATAGAGAAATTTCCCGGTCACTTTCGCACATCTGTCGGCTTGCTCCGAGTATTCTTTACTACTAAATTTTTCTTACATATCCCCAAGGGTCACTTCAGCTAAATTTTTTGTAAGGAATTATTAGTCCGTTAATAGTAGTAATTTGTAGAGATGAGACACACACTTGCTCTCAGTTCAAGGTGAGAATTTTTAGATAACTCGCAACTATGCGCAAGTACCAATCGATGCCTGCTTGGCTGGCCCCATATGCAACACGTACGTTTCAATCGACGCTGACCGGCGCCGTCGCGATCAAGGATGCTCTTTCCTTTTCGGCGCGGCTAGATTTGCTAGTAGCTAATACAAAACAAAACATCGCAAATCACATCGGGTCCATGAACTCAGCCGCTACTTCCTATCTTTGGCTTGCGAGAACGTGATACACGCAAACCATACTACCTAGCGTCAGTAGCCTGTCCAAGAGAGAGCTCAGCAGCAAGAGGACATGGAAGTTTAGAAGGATTGGGAGCGCTTACATCGATGGTGCCCTTGACCCCGGCCTCCTCCACGGCCTCGCGGCTCGCCGCCTCGTACACGTCCTCGTCGTCCTCCCACCCGCCCTGCCACACCACACCACCAATGACTCCAAGTCACTCCACCAGTACGGATCGAGGACCGTGCCGCACGAGGACTGAGCCCGTCGGCGTCCCTGAGAATCGAGGGCGCGGGCCGTACCTTGGGGAAGACGAGGCCGTCCCTGCTGGGCGTGGAGACCATGAGCACCTCCGCCCGCCCGTCGGCGCACACGCGGTACGGCACGACGCCCGCCACGAGGCGGTACTCGTCGTCGTAGCGCTGCCTCAGCCTGCCCTTCCTCGCCACGGGGACCGCCGCGTTCTCCGCCGCCATTGCTGCGTAACACCAAGCTCATGCGTGACACAGGACGAAACGATCAGTCGATCCGAGGCACGAGGTGAGCACAGCGTTGTTACCTTACTCCAAACGACGAGAAGACGGGATGAGCTCTGTGTGGGATGCTCGGAGCCACGGAAGAAGCGGGCTTCCCGCCTGATTTAAAGCGCGAGGTGGAAGACGCGGGTCAACCGGCAATAACTGCACCACCACCAGCACCGGCCAACAAGACAAAACCACGCCGCCCTCGTTCTTCTCTCTCTCTCCGCCGGGAGGTCGGTAGGGAAGAATTGCGGCGAAATAATGGTTCGGGAGCCACGCGCGTTGGGATGGGCGGCGCCTCGAGCCGGCCTATGATTGGAATCGATGAGGGGGGTGCTCTGTTCTTGGCGGATTGGGTTCGTTTCGGGAGAAGCGATGGACGGAGGATTTATAAAAGCAAACAAGAGACCGGCCGTGTGGATAAGGTGAGGAAGAGAAGAGAACACTGCCGAAACTGCACCGCACTGCACGGGGCAAAAAGCCGCAAAGTGGTCTGCCTCGGCTCGTAAAATTCACGAGCTGATTTGTACTGCACCGTGGCCTTGACCAGTAGTAATTCATACTATTCATAGCGCACACCACCTCGATCCGTGATCCATTATCTTAATTTGTCTGAAAAAGGCCAAAATGTAGCTAGTAGTATATTTTAGACAGAGGAAGCGTATTTAATCTATATAAGCTATTATAAACTAAACAATGCGCATTTAGTTACAACCAAAAATGAACATGTTTCCTTCGTGGGCCTGGACATGATAAGAATCGCATGCCACTGGATATGTGAAAACGGTTAATTAGATTGTCTACGTTGGATTTCTCAATATTAACAATTAACCTTCCGGCTATATATGAACCAATGATTACCAACCAGCTTATATAGATTTAACGAATCAAGTCTTCAATAACAGTAGCACAGTCGGTTGTAACCAACCTAACCATTTGGCTCAACTATTGATGTTCATGCTTCTCTCCATGCATGATTGCTTCAAGTGGCCGTACAATATACCGGTCTCTTATGCTTGTCCGCATAACAGCACCAACATTTCTCATAGAAACTACATGTTTACATGTGAAGTCTTAGATAAACTTTTTCTACGTGATAAATGGATAAATACTATAGCTCGAGTGTGTATACTATCGGTATGTATATTTGCAGTAATAGCCTTCCATGAACTTGAGTCATTTTGGATTATGGTATCAACTTGCAAATTTGTATAGCTTTCCTTAACATCGATCCAATTTTTTATTCGCTCGTCACATGTTGCAACTGTCTAGTGCACTTAGGAGTCAACCAAAGTCATTTTCGTATATCACAATTTAGAATGCACCTTATATAAAATCTTGTATGGTTATCATCAATTATAAAATATTCCATTCAATTATTTAATCGCTATTCAGCATTTATAGTGTATGAGCTTTTCTTCTCTCGGTTAACACCATATATAGATATAATACTCCATCTCAAATATTACTTCTCTAATTTTTAATAGTATATATAAGTGCACATATTTCTCTCCTTCACCACTAACACAAGCATGGCGGACATGTCTAGGCAACGGTACAAATTCACTGGAAGTAGTTCGGATGTTTATTGTTTGAATGTCACATTCACATGGCGAACTAAGCATTGTTTGGTTGCTGCCATCTCAACAGAAAAGCCTTCTGATGGATTTGAAAGTGATGTTTGGAGTTCGCTTAATGTGGGACAAAAATTAGACTAATAACATGTCACATTCATGTAATTAGGTTGTAACGTTTTGTTGTGCTTAAATTAAACTGTAACATCATAATCTGAACTGATGTTTAAAGAATCCCACACCTTGTCAAGGAATCATTAACACATTACTCATTTCCCACTACCCACAAAAAGATTACTATTCATGATTGAGAACAGTTTATTTTTACCAATTTAATACAGTTTCATAGTCGTTTAGTGTTACTGTTGCCTCTTTAGAGTAATCAACCTTGCTTCTCTAATCGTTTGCATATGACATGAAATTTTTATATGCTATGAATATTGTAAGTGCAAATAAATTCAAATTAAAGAAAATAATCACCAATTTCACCGGGGCCTGAAATATTTTGTAGGATTTGGATGGAGAAACAGGGGCAGAAACTTTGCAAGTGGCCGATGGACCAACCAAAGGCTTATAGAGTGAATTGTTACATTAAGTGTTACATCTGACACCAGTGTCTGAATATGAGTATGAGTCAGGTGATATCCATTTAAAATCGAAATGTCAAGTATTGCTCGGAAGTTAAGGTCAGTCTCAGTGGGAGTTTCATTAGCATTAAATAAGGTGTCACATAAGTAAAAAAGGTGATGTAGCATAGCAATTAATATGAAACTGGGTAAATGGGTTTTATAGGGATGAAACTCATTTGGCACTGTTTCATAGGTATGAAACTGCATTGAAACTCCCATTGAGAGCATAGGGTTTCATCCCAACACATTTTGACCAATCTCAATGTAACAAATAGATATTCAATTAATGCTATAAGTTGCCTATGAAACCGTGAGATCAAACTATGCGTTGAGAGAGACCATTTTATACAGCAAACTAAATTTTTCAAATCTGATGTGGCACTCTTGAAAACAGTGAGATGAAACTTTACATTGAGACTGGCCTAATAATGCAGTTAAAAACAGATAGTCTTGTTTTCATCCTGTTTATGTTTGTCTAATTCCAAGACAAGAATAGTACAGTATAGGATAAAATATAACAAAATGACTATTCAATGCTATCTATTCCAACTCTGATTCCGAGAAATAAAAAATACGCTATAGGATAAGATCAATCCGTCTGTATCCGGTCCAATTTAGCACAATGTTGTGAAGCACTACACATTTTTCAGTGGGATCTAAACATAAGTTGGATTATTTTTCTTCCTTTTCAATGGTTTCGACAGATCTAACTACTTTTTCGACCTTCTTGAAAAAGAAAAGAAACTACTCTCCATCTGTCATTTGTTACGACGTTGGGTTTCAGTCTTGGCACCCCGTATATTATTTTCAGTTAGAAATGTACTTATACTCTCTCTCTCACACTCTCTCTCTCTCACACACACACAAAAAGAGGTGCATTTTGCTTACATCGGCTAACTTCTCTCCGAGAGTTCATCCTATTCCTACCACTAGCTACTCCGGAAATTTCCTGGAAACCCCCTGACGAAAATCGGTGACCACGTTGCTACCCCACTTGAGAAAGCGATGACAAAGGTAGCGCTCACAAAGTGTTGCATCTATTCTCTGCTGATGAGTAGCTCCATCTGCAAAGTTCAGTGAGGGAAAAAGAAAAATGGAAGGTTAAAGAGAGATAAAAGTAGAACGACATAGTTCAATAATGTCAGATAAAATAAGTTGACTTCGACTAATTTACGAAAAGTGGGTCATGACAGACAGACATAAATGGCACCCCAGTATATAAGTGTATTACTCCATCTGTTTTAAAATATAAGAATTTCTTGGGCTGATCCTGATTCATTGAAGATGCTATGAACCGGATAATTTTATAACAGATGGAGTAACATTTGGCAGCATCAAGCAGTGATTCGTATGCAAATGATCTTAGAATAACTGGCTAAGCGAGAGCGATTTTATTTGTACTAACCCGTGTCTCTTTGGATTGAAAGAAAATAAAGGGCAAACTGTCTTGTCCTATATTCAATCGGCATGCGACAAAGTGCCTGAAGCAAGGGCACCGTTGGTCACGGACAGCCGCAAAGGCCACGAAGACGACGTGAACTAGTTGGTTGCAAGGAAACGCAAGCGTTCTTTTTGGCGCCTTGGAAGCATGCGGATGACTCCATCGTGCTCACGTCCTCCTGTACGTCAAGAATGAACAGCTACCTCCCGTTTTCTTCTCGAACAAAGAACAACTACCGTTGCATATTGTATGGCAAAGCTGTGGGCTCTGCACATTGTTTGGCAACATGATTGTGTAACTAATGGGTTGATTGCCTCAGGTTAGGCGTTGGGCGAGTTTTGGCGCCTCACGCACCTGAAGTCCGCCGGGTTCAAACACAGGTAATGAGTGTGCAGTCACATTAGCAGCTCCAGCATCCTTTCTCTGATGAGCGCAAAGGTGCACATAGTGCTCATAGAATAAGGACGGATGCCCTTCCAGTTCCAGAGAAGGTGCTTATACAGATCAAAAGCAGTAAGCATTGTTCCACATCCTTTACAAGAATGGAAGCGATGCTCCCCAACCTACCTCAAAAGCACCATATTCTCGTCTGTCATCTGTGCAAATGGCAGCTATGCTGTCCAGCCGATGAAGGCATCAACTGGTCCAGTTCTCAAATCCAGATCACATGGCATCACACATCAAGTGGGGAAAAACCCTTAACCTGGTTAAAATGCAGCAGGGAATTGCCCATTCAACAACGCAACAGGCACAACAGAATATATGTTGGCAACCAACATCACCTCGAGCATCCATTCATTTAAGCCAACTGTCTGGGCTACATACCACTAGTCTGGACTAAAATTCGAAAACATGGGGTTCACTCAGCAAGACTGAAATTTTTTCTTAATACATCATGGAATACTGGTTCGTTCAACAGTGCTTGCTTTCAGATGATTCTCATCTTCTTAGTCGCCCTTGCGACGGAAGGAGCACCCCTCGGTTAGCCTGGCCTTCCCACCAGTAGGCTGGCAGAGCACCGTCTGGCAGCCCGGGCAGACCACGACCGTCTGGGAGTGGCTGAACACGGTAGTGCTGCAATCACCAGAAAGATGTTCAGTTCAGTGTCCGCCACAAATTATCAACTCAATATGCATAAGCTAAGCCGACAGAATAGTATCATGGTGCATCAATTGCAGTAGTCAGTAGGGTCATCATTGGCATCAAAACTGATGGCACAAAGTTGAAGAGAGGATGGATGTCAAAAACAATCTAAAGCTGACATATGCTAAGCTTTTGTAAGGGGTGGCCCAGACTGAATTTGATCAATAAAACTACTAATCTCAAAGCCAGTGCTGGGTTCTTAGTTTAAAAAGCTAATGCGTCAAAACTACCAGAACAGCACTCTGGTGATAACCAGTGACAAGGATTACAACTAATGTTAAACCAAATTGTGTCCTGACAGCTGAAATACATACAATTCCAATGGAATATGATTCAGTACTGATTTCAAAACATAGTGAAGAAGAAACCTATGTAGCTCAACAATTCAGCAAGAAAAGTATCTTGTTTAATAGTATGATCACATATCATAACAAAGATAGCAGGGATTTACAGAAAATTCATCTATAGACACAACTGGTTGGGAAAACATGTCAAAAGGTCTTACATGTTGAAGCAGCCCTGGCACTTGACATCCTGCAGAAGAACAATGTGCCATTAGATCCCAAGGAGCATGCAGTATCAAAGAAGTAATCAATTGTGACAGCAAGAAAGGTAGACATGACAAACTACTGAAATCCAAAATCCACAACAAATAAAAAGTGTTCTGCTGCGGCAATCTTGGAAATTTCAATAAAAATAAGCAATGTTCTTGAGAAGACACAACTCGCTTAGTAGCAACGTTCCTGATTGGGGCTAGGCAATGGCACGTTAGAACAAAATGAACAGCATTTAGCATATTTTACTTTCCCGCATATTTATAATCAATTGCACAGCCCCACCTACATACTTACTAATATAAAAACTGAAACAACGACGGATCCACTATTTTTCACCACATAACGCAGCAGTTTGAACACTATGATTCCGTAAGCGTAATCTAGTTGTACGCGAACCCAGAGCATAAAAACCGCAGTTGTAATTATAATGTCGCACATAATTAGAATGCCCAGTTACACGCGAACATAAGGAACAATACTGAGTTAAGTTTTTCCTTAGTATGAAATAGTACCATGAAGAAGGAGTTGGGGGACTGGACGAGGCGCTTCTTCTTGTGCTTGAGCTTCTCCAGCTCAGGCGGCGGGTTCAACAGGTCGATGTCATTCTGCAGCACCTGCAGCATCACCAAAATCACACCGATGAGTATCCAGAGCTACGAATCGAACATCAAATCCGGAAAAAAACGACCGGAGCCTGAACTAGTCCACCGGATCGAGTCACCGAACGTACCATGGTGACGAGTGTAGGGTTTGCTCCGGCTCCGCGCTCGCTGGCCTCTGGAGGAAGGGGTCTCCGGAGAAGAAAGCGGCGGCGGCGGGAGGCAGGGGATGAAGGAGGTTTAGGGTTGCGGTGTGTATATGGTTATAGTGGGGCGGTGCAGTGATACTCGCCGTTGGATCGTACCGTAGAAGATCTCTACGCGTGCGGGGTGGCCGTGGCATTTCTTCTGTTGGCCCATTTGTTAGTGGATAACGTACTGGAGGCCCATGACGGATTGGCCAACACAACACTGCTGTCGTTACAAGGCCTGCTGGAGATCATTCGTTGAATTTTTTTTATTAATAGTCTCTTTCTTTAATTATTTAATATTAAATCTAAAAATTTGTAAAACTAACCTCTCTGTCGCCCGTTCAAAGAGCGACAAGAACCTATCGCCCCATGAATGGGCGACAAGGCACCTATCGCCCACTGTACGGGTGACATGTTACTGTAGCAATTTTTCTTTTTTCTAATTTCTTTGTCTTAACAACTAAGCTTCCCAAAGTCATAGTTAAAAATATTTTTACACATCTAAAGACAATACAGATTTTCATAGTCATAAACTATATATTTATGCACACATTTTAATTTAGAACGGTCAAAAAGTATTGGTAATTTTAAAATAACAATCTATAAATTAGTCTAGTTGTTAAGCACTAATTGAGTTTTAGATCATCTTTGTTTCCTCTAAAAATTAAGTAAAAAATACCTAAATTCATTTCATCCTTAGTAGTATCAAAATAAAATTTTATTTTTTTATGTTGTATTTAAGAAGTTCGAGTTTTTTTTAATTTAATTCAAATTGAAATCTGAATTTATAGTTTTATGACTATACTTTACAATCTAACAGGAGTTACGTTTAAACTATGGCCCCAAGAGGAGCTAGACGTTAGAATAAGGTCATAAGTGGAGTTTGATTTTAAAGTATAGTCATATATTCCACGAATTCAAATTCAAACTCAAATTAAATTCAAAACTTTCCAAATTTATTATTAAAATCTGAACTAAATAAAATTTTATTTTGATACTACTAAGGATGAAATGAATTTAAGTATTTTTTACTTAATTTTTAGAGGAAACAAAGGTGATCTAAAAATTCAATTAGTGCTTAACAACTAGCCTAATTTATAGATTGTTATTTTAAAATTACCAATACTTTTTTGATTGTTCTAAGTTAAAATGGGTGCATCAATATATAGTTTACGACTATGAAAATCTGTATTGTCTTTAGATGTGTAAATATATTTTTAACTATGACTTTGAGAAGCTTAGTTGGTAAGACAAAGAAATTCAAAAAAAAGAAAAATCGCTACAGTAACAGGACGGGGGGAATAGGTGCCTTGTCCTCCTTTTATTGGGCGATAGGTTGGTGTCAGGTCCACAAACAGCAGACCTATCGCCCTTGAGTGGACGACAGGGAGGTTAGTTTTGCAAATTTTTAGATTGAGAGGTTATTATTATTAAATAAATAAATAAGTGATTATTAATAAAAAAATTCATCATTCGTTGTCCTTCTGTCTATAGCTCCCATGTGTATTTCTTTTACTGCTGGCAAGTAAAAAAAGTAGTCACCAGCCTTAGTGGGATGCTAATACTTTTTGCGAAAAACAATACATATGGAGACACGCTCCTGTCAATTTCTTATTTCTTCCCTCGTGAATTTTTTTTCTTATTTCTTACTCTCTCCGTTCAAAAATTAATTTCGTCATTAACTTTTTAAGTTATATATGACCATTTGTTTTATTAAAAAAATTAATTAAATGTGTAAAATTATTTTTAAAAAATTCTTTAATGATAAAATAAATCATAATAAAAAATATATATATATTACAAATTTATGAATAAAACGAATGATAAACGTAAATAAAAAGATGACAATATTAAATTTTAGAACGAAGTACTAGGTATTAAGAGTGCAACCCAATAAGGAGCACTAATTGCTATTTCTCTTCTCACAAGTAGCCACATCATGAACTATTATTTCAGCCATTGGATTACAGGTAATCACTATTTGATCCTTCCCTAACATTCCTACACCCACAACAACCATACTGAGCAACCGATCCAATTTACTATCCCATTGACATCGGTCATTTAAATTAAATCGTCCCATGAAATGGTACTTTACTACATGCTTCATGGTGCTACTTCAAGCTTCACCAACGAATTAGTAAGTTCCACCATGGCACCATCACTGGGCAATCAACATACCAATACAAATTGATGGCATTAATCCTCCAATTGCCCTCCACTTAGTAACTCTCACCCATCATTTCCTATAAAAAGTAAAACAACCTCCTGTTTCATGCGGATTCTACGACGGATGTTGAGTATCACCAATCATAAATTGTACATTGCCGTTGTGTCCAAAACTTTGCATTTTTCTAAACCAATCATGCTCTTCTCTCTTCTAATTTCACTGGTATGATTTGATTTTGGCTGGTTTCCTTGCTCCCGTCATCTGCTAAATTGTAGCTTGTCGCATCAATCTATACTAGATGGAAGGCAAAGACAGGACATAATAGGAGCTGGCTATACAAATCTAACGGATGTTGGCCTCGCACTGAATTAGAAATTTGACAATTTGTAGAGGATTAGTGAGCTGAAAGGTAGAACTATGCTCTCTATGTTGCGTGATGATATCTGACAACTTTGTAATGGCCAGTGCATCTCCAACCAAGTAATAGTGTCATTTTATTTATTTGTGTCAACTGAATTTTTTTATTACCAATGGGACTTCTGCAATTTTCATCTTCTATGGATTTTTTAAGTTTTAATCAAAGAAGCAGATTAACAATATAACTGACTAATCTACCAAATTCATTTAAGTAATTACTCTTTTCATGTGCCACAATATGTGAAGTCAGGCATCAGTAAAGTCCATGTTGGGTTCTCTTTGATGGGAAATGATTCTGAAATTTCATCATCTAGCATAGTCATTTGAAGAACCATATTCATCTTTATGTCACAAAAAAAAATAATAGCTGCAAATCATGTGTTATGAATTAGTTTTTTACTTTCCATCATCGGTAGTGTTAAATTGTGTCTGACGGCAGCAGCGCCGGGGTTTTCATCTAGTACTAATTAATAAGTCAGTAGTAAAATCCACATTAAAGAGCCTATTGTTGTGGTTAAGTCAATGACGGACGCACCAGTTGAAATTAGGAATGTTTGCTGCACATTTGCTAACCTTATCTTGCAATTTTTCCATATTACCTCCTACTCGTCTGATCCACACGTCCGTTGACGGGCATGGGACACTCGATCATGGTTATATTATCAAAATGAATATATGCATTTTTTTCAAATTGGCTCGCATATTATCGTGTCGGCAGCTATTCGAAGGAAAAGATATGGACTCGGGACATAAGGTCGCTGCCGGCTGCCGCTGACTGACAGGGAACAAGGGGGTTAAAATAAATGGAAAAAAAGGTTGCAAATGACGTCCAAAAAAGAAAAAAGAAATCTGTTGAGAGTGGGATTTGAACCCACGCCCTTTCGGACCAGAACCTTAATCTGGCGCCTTAGACCAACTCGGCCATCTCAACTGATGATGCACTTTTTCGGACTTTATGTTATTTATAAAATAGAAACGTTTCCTTCCCGCTTCACACTTTCCGTGTGCCTCTTTCTGACAAAACACGCGCGCGTTGCCAAGAGCAGCCCAACAAGTCATGCCAATGCCTCGCGCCCTGCGTGACCAACCCCAATACAAATTCTCCAGCTTCTCCCCCGTCTCGCGACACGACCACACACATAGCGATTGATGGCCGCTGCCCGTGCCACGCGGTTCGTGGCCATAGCCATAGCGCTGCTAGCCTCACACCCGCTCGCCTTCGTCCTCGCCGCCGCAGGCGAGCCCGACCCGGACGCCGCCCCGCGGCTCGAGGGCATTGCGGACTGCATGGTGGACTGCGCCATGAAGGTGGCCAACTGCGTTGTGGGCTGCGCGAAGGACAACCGTCCTGCCGTCGCCGGTGCCCCCGACTGCGCCGCCGAATGCAGTGGTAGCAGCAGCGCTCACGGCGACGCCGCCGCAGCCGGTTGCCTCGCGTGCCGCGCGCGTGCGGAGCGGCGGCGGTTGCACGAGGCGGGTCGCTGCGACGCGTACACGCTGCAGTCGTAGTGCATAAAAGCGCGGCGCCGCCGTTTTATTTTAGCGACAAGTAAAACTCGATGCGTGTGCGTAATCTGTTCGAGCTAGATGAACGTATGCAGTTGAGAAAACGATGTTATAGTTTTATGATACATGTATATATATGGCGATGTAAGACGTTGAGACCAACCAACATAGCTCGTTGGAGCCTTATCCTTTCCTCCTATATCTTTGCTTGGACCCTTCTCCACACCTCTTTCACAGCCTCACATATGGGCAAAGCTCCGCCTGAACAAATCCGCCGCTGATGATAGTCGTCCGGTCACCGGGAATATTGATAACGGAAGCAGACTTCCCCCTCTCATCTCGATGTCCTTTCTTTAGCTGGTCCTCTCTCCCCCACCAAAGCTCACCACCGTCCGCCTTATTTGTGATGAAGCTCAACCAGCGTTTGTCTGAGCTCGCAAGCTGTTCCTTCTGCCCTGCAATCAAGGTCAACCAGGCGTCAAAATCCAAGCTGCGGCATCACTCCAACTTCGCAACCCAGCTGCCTACGCTGCCGCGCTTCCTCCCCCTCTCGCGCTTGCGCCGCTGCGACGTTGGTTCCCCCTCCCGCACCTCAAGTCTCGCCGTCGCCTTATCCCGCCGATGCGCTCTCCCTACCCTATCCACTCCCCGTCCTTCCATCTCTCCCTTCGTTCAATGGTGGCGGCCGCGGGGACCGCGCCACGCCTGTACCGGCGAGGCCAGCTGAAAGCTACATAGATGGAGGCAAAGAAGGGCAACAAAAAGGGACACTACGACAGGAGCTAATCCGAGGAGGAATCGACCGGTTGCCGGGCGCCGCCGACCAGCTATGACAGAAGAGCGCCGAGCGGTCAACCGGGAGCCGAAGGCGATGAACATGCGGCGCGTGCGCCCAAGCATCCCATACGGAGCCAACCAGGGATAGAGCCGAATGGGGGCCCGAGCTGGGCTGATCGGGCCGACCGGTGGAGGAAGGAAAAGACTGTAAAAAATGACCGCGGACGGACTGTGCGCAAAACCAGGGCGGCGAAGCGGCCACGCTTTTGTGCCCGAAAGCAGCCACGACATAAAAAATAGACGTGTCGCACATAGAATATGGCCACGTACCTTAGAACGCTGTCCTTCCTGCTAGGTCTTCCTGTATCTACTTTAGACTATAAGTATATTGATCAGGCAGGCACCTCTCGTCTCACGCATGGAGAATTGGAGGGTGTTGTTGAAGTGCGCCAAGAATATTTTTCAGAACTATTTTTCTCTGTGTTCCATTGTCTGAAAACGACAGCAGCAGCTTTCACACTCGATGTCTCGCCCTTATAAATAAATAATATTACTTGATAACCCCGCGCGTTGCTAGCGGGACTAAAAGATATTATTAACTTTAAAATTATAATTTTGAAATTTATGTTAATCTCTAACATTTATTCTTTATTTAATGGTTGAAATTAATTATGATGATGTGGCACAACATAGATTGAGAGAAATAGCCATTAAGATGTGCTAGTGGGTTGTATCTTTTATATATAAGTAGATAATATTATATTATGGGTGTGTTCGTTTCCTTCCCTCTAAAATTTAGTGTTGTCACATCAAAGAGAATCTTACTATTTATAAATATTTCGATCAATTTAATGCTAAAACCCTTTTGACGAGATAGGTGTTAATTTTCGAGATGAATCTAATGAGCTTAATTAATCTATGTTCGCTAAAGTGATGCTACGAGTAACTATCTTCTAATCACGACTTAATTAACCTCATTAGATTCGTCTCGTAAATTAATTTAGGGGTCTGTAATTTATTTTATATTTAAACTTTACTTAGTACTCTTAAATAGTAAGATTCTTTTTGATGTGACAACTATAAAGTTTAAACCCCAGGAAACGAACACACCCTATATCTGAAATAGGGAAACATACTTTGGTGTGTTCGTTTCCTGGGGTCTAAACTTTATAGCTCTCACATAAAAAAGAATCTTATTATTTATGAGTACTAAATATAAGCCCCTAGACTAATTCACGAGATGAATTTAACGAGGTTAATTAAGTCATGATTAGAAGACGGTTATTGTAGCATCACTTTAGCAAAACATAGATTAATTAAGTTCATTAGATTCATCAAAAAAAATTAGCACTACCAATCTGTCAAAAAGGTTTTATCATTAAATTGATCGAAATATTTATAAATAGTAAAATTCTCTTTGATGTGACAGTGCTAAATTTTAGAGCGCAAGAAACGAACCGGGCTTTTAGCAAGGTAAACTCTAACCATGCTGGGAGACCAGGAGACTGGGAACATCTCCAATAGTTATATAAAATACATAGTTCCTAAACAGGCATTTAGAGAGTTCCCAAAGAGGTATTGGTAGTAAAAAACTTACCTCCTCCAACAGTTTCCAATTTTTGGTTTCCAAATGATTTAACATATGGACACGTCACTTTCCTCGATGGGCCCAACTGTTATTTTCCTTAGGACCCCAGAATTACCGATTCTAGTTTGCATGAGACGCCTGAAGATCCAATTTTCTCGATGGGGTGATCGGGTAAGGCCCTGGTGACGACGGCAACAAATGAGTGTCTCGGCGATTTCATGACTGTATTCGATCGACCAGAGAATTTGTTTGTTATCGTATTTGACAGCAAGAGGCATTTGACGAGACGTGCCCATAAGTAATGCGTGACTTGGGGCAGCAACTTGTAATCACGATGGTAGCGTGGACAGAAGAATTCGAAGAGGCGATTGGAATGATGAGACAATACCTTGACGACGAATGAACTTGGGGGCGATTTTGGAGGCAGGCCTGCTTGGGGAGAGATACGGGCGACGGGCAGCAAGGACCTTGCGGACGACCTTGGGGCTGACGGCGGGGAGACACGGCGGCGATGGCGATCGGGTAGGCCGCCGGTGATCTGCAACGACGTTGGCTGCGGGACGGCCGCCACCCCGAAGTCAATTCACCACCACTCAGTCGTAGGTTAGGTTCTTGGCATCGAATGGTAGACTGCAGACCTTCTCCAGAGGTAGGCGTCAGGCGGACCAAAATACTCCATCTATGGCAAGAAACAACGAACGATTGCGCACGCGCCGAATTTGTGAGCGGGAAAGACAGGATTTTGGGCGATTGGGACTGTGAAAATAGGTGCCAAATTTGGCGATGGTTTACGTCCAAATAGGACGTGCGTATATTTAGCAAGCTCTTATACAGAACTGTTGGAAGCTACTTTTTTGCCTCACGTCTTAAATATACATTTAGGGAGTATTTTTACATACCTGTTGGAGAAGCTCTTAGAGTGTTTCTTTTTTCTGAATTGATCGCAAAACACACGACTCCTCGTGAAGTCATGACAAGCGTTTCGCTTACGACGGGACGGTTATGTATCATTAAAAAAATAATTAGCCATAAATGTAGCATCCATATGAAATTTTAGATTTGAATCCGGATAGATTGATTTCACCATAAGAAGCTAACTAACTAAGCTGGACTCGAGACCGGGCTTTAGCCCGTGCGGCAAGGCGTGCGGGTGGCACCCTGCCGGCCAGCGTTCGATCCCTAGGATCGCCATCGTTGGTTTCTCATCGGGGTTTATCTCCAAATAATTTTGCAGGTACCTGGACTAACGCGTGGAGCTACAACGGGACTGCGGCGCTCCTCGTCACCTGCGGAGACCAAGGGTCTTCGTCGATCTCTCGAATAGGACGCGTTGGTGTGTATAATTTGTGTAGGTGTCTAGCGCGCGTAGGGTGCGTGTGTGGTGTGAGTGGTGGCGTGAGTGTGTGTGTTTGTGCGTGCGTTCGGATACTACAGCTGTACCGTAGTTGTCTAGGTTAAAAAAAAACTAAGCTGGACTCAATTTGCATTTGTAAAGTGTTTTAAATTAATCGTAAAGTTTCAAAAGGTTACCATCACATCCATGTGGTTTCCCTTTCGATGCTCTTAGCTATATGTATTCATGAGAGTTCATCTTTCGACTTCAAAGAGGTCTGGACTTTCAAGAAGATCAATGTAGTTTCTGCCCTTTAGTTTTGCGGTGGTGTGCCGATTTAACTGTTGACCATCCATGTTGATATGCTCATATACTACATTTCCCAATATGCCAAAACTGGCATGGGTCAAGCAAATCATATATTTTTAGTAAACAAAATTTTATTTAATGTAACTAAACAACACTTTGCTAGGTTGAATAAAATTTATAGCAAACTAAGTGTCAACTAGGTTCATAATGCAAGCTATTAATTTGAACATGGGGCAATGGCCCCTTTAGCCCTCTAGCTCGGCTGCCACATAGATTATCTACGCTTAGCCCTGACAATGGTTTGGGTTGAAACCGGTATCAATGGGTTGGTTTTTGCTCTGGGTCCATTTGGTTTGGTCGAAACGGGCTGAATCTTATACTTGTTTTGGGTTGGTTTGATGGCACTATAAATCGGTTTGGGTTCAGTTTGGTTTAGTTGGAAAAAGTTTGGGTTCAAACGGTTGCAGTCCATAGTTCCGCACCGGTTCGCACTCCACGGCAGTCCACGACTCCATGACACACAACGGCATAGGCGGGGTAGGTTAGGTCACGCACCTCCGACACTTGCTGGACTCCGCAGCGACGGCGGCGGCTGACCCCGCAATAATCTTGCCCGTATCCTCTGGGCGGCGGCTAGACTCCGAGGCAGCCTGTCCGCAGTCGGCGATCTAGCCTATGCTGTTGGGACGGACTCAGGCGAGCGCTTTGACTTGAGTATGCACAGCCGATCGAGCTCAATTAGGCAACCTGTTAGCTACTACCAGCAGTGGAGTAAACAATGCTAGTTCCGTCTGCCATTTGCAGTTGTGATAATCGTGTTGTGTGTTGGTCGTAACCTGCTTAAAAATGGATGCACGGTGGAGGTGCGGCAGGGTCTGCTTCTCTCTTGGGCAACGATGCCGCTCGTGCATGCGACTATGCGAGCCCGGAGCTAGTGAGCTGGGTTGTGGAATGTTTCCTGTTTATGAGTTAAAACCGGTTTCTCCTAGTGGGTTTGGTGTGGGTTGGTTCATTTCTTTTGCAGTTTGGTTCGGTCTGGTCTGAAAACGTGAAATGATGGAGTGGGTTGGGTTGGGTTGATATGTAGTATTACAGTATAATGGTCTGGTCTGGGCTTGGTTCCGTTTTTGGCCCATTATCAGGTTGATCTACGCTAGAGCACCAACATCAACGATTAAAGGATCTCAATCATGGGCGTCGTGGAAGTACTCTCAGTTTAATTATGGATTACACTAAACTATGGTGGAGGCATGTAGCAATCTTAGTTGTCGCATGGTGGGGTATGTACAAATGAGAGAACAGTGATAGAAAAAGAATGCCACCCAATATGGATCGAAGATAAACATATTGATATTTAGGGTGTGTTCGTTTTCAGGTCTAAATTTTAGAACTGTCACATCAAAAAGAATCTTATTATTTAGAGTAGTAAATAAAGTTTAATTATAAAATAAATTACAGGCCTCTAGACTAATTTACGAGACGAATCTAATGAGGTTAATTAAGTCATGATTAGAAGACTGATTATCTGTAGCATCACTTTAGCAAAACATAGATTAATTAAGCTCATTAGATTCATCTCGAAAATTAACACCAATCTGTAAAAGGGTTTTGTCATTAAATTGATCGAAATATTCATAAATAATAAGATTCTCTTTGATGTGACAATCTTAAATTTTAGAGGAGGAAACGAACACACCCTTAAAGTTTAGAAAGTAGCTTTTTATTTTTTTAAACTCAGTAGCTTTTATTTTTAAAATCAAGGAACACATTTGAACTACATGTGTTCAATCTACTTTTGTTCTGAAATTATTTGTCAGGAAAAGAATTCTAGTTTAAAATTGAACCAGGAGAGGATCCTCAACTGAGTTGCGCTTGTGTTCACAAATGATTTCCAAATTTCCATCATTAATGGCGCCGTCAATTCAATACTGACCAGTGACCAAGGGAACTAGGACATGATCCTAGTCTTAGCTTTTAACTACAATTGCAAACCTATTAATTTTCTATAACCTAAGTCTGTAAACAGCATTAATCCTCATTCTAATGGTCCTCTCCTCTTCTTCCCGACTGATCCGTCAGGTCAGGATCGAAGCACCCCAAACATGGCGGAGCCAGGCCCGAGCCGGCCGGCTGCCTCCACGGCGGCCGGCGACTTCCCCGAGCTCCTAGGCTTCTGTGCCCGCGCGGAGGCTCTGATAGCGGAGCTTCTCCTGCTCTCCGACCGCGCCCCTTCGCAGTTCGCCGACCGCCGCTTCGACCGCGTCCTCTTTGACTTCCGGTGACCTCACTGTCGCTCTCTCAGCGCAATAAAATCATCACTGGTGCAATTAGGATCCCAAATCTCGAATAGGTACCATCGTTTTTAACTAGCATTTTACTTCATTCGCGGCGCAGATACTTCGACTCTCCGAGTGATTTTGAGTTGATGATCGACGGCAACATCGAGGTGGAAGCGCTGGAAGACCAACTACGCGAGTCCTGCGGTCCATACATGCAGAGGTTTTTCTCATTGCTCGATGGCGCAGTCACTTATCACGAAGAGCTCTGCAGTTACTTGAATGAGCTGCAGGTAAATCTACTTTGCTTTTGACCCGTTGCTCAGTGCCGTGGCATCTCGTTAATTGATGCTCGTTATGCTAAGTGTTTTAGATGAAAAGAGCATCTAACTCTAACATGATGGCCCTAAAATGAATGCTCTTTTCTTGTGTAGGAAGGGCTGTATGTGCATTGCACATTGGATGGTGTATTGGAGAATAATGGCGCATGCCAGTTGCTTGTGGAATCGATGGTTTTGTTTGGATGCACGATTCTGCTAATGGAGCACAAAATTGGTGGGTTGCTGCGGGAGAGGCTTGTGGTGGCGCATCTGCGGTATCAGCAGTGTTTTAACCATCCTAATCTGGAACGGATATGTGAGCTATGTCGTCAGCATGTGCCTACACAAGGTTCTTCAGCCAGTTCTGGATCATCACTGTCTCTCTCAGAAGTTATTTCTGTACAGAGACCTGAGGATTTACTTGGGAGGTTTCCATTTCCTGAGCCTGTTGTTGATGCTGTAATAACCTGCTTGCGAAATGCCGATGTGTATGATAACATCCGCTTCTATCCTGACCCACAGCACCGGACTACAGCTCTCTCCTTGCAAGGTGGATGTCTTTATGTGATGCTGTTTTATTCTCATGACCTTTTGCACAAAGGTTTGGTAATGCGGGAGATTGTTGACCGATTCTTTAAAGACAACTGGGTGGTTCCCATATTCTTGCATTTCTCAGCAGATTTGCTTGTTTCTTGGGATGCATACAAAGAGGCAAAGATATCATTAGTTTCCTGCCTTTCTCCTGCCTCAATACGTGACATTAGCCTCCACCATTATACAAAGGTCAGTGTAGCAGAGCCATCATATGTTGGCATTATTGATGTGATGTGCAGTTCACTTCAGTATACGCTTCTTTCAGTAATTGTTAATAATAGCAAGTAGTTCAAGTTGGGCCTTTTCTCTCAATTAATGATTACATTTTCCTTATTTTTTATTTCCCATCTTTTTCATACTCTTGTTTTACTGCACTATTTTTTTTCTTTCAGGTTCCTCATCTCTTGGCCGACTTGGATATTCATATACGAGCCTTAAACAAGAAATACGTTCTTGATAATTCTCCAATCCTTCTTTCTATCATCAGAGAATGCAATTTCACGTTGCGTTGGATTTTGCTTCATCGCCTGGTAAATCCCCTATCTGTGTCCTCGTTTTATTTGGCTATATTTATCATGAAGCATCACAGTATTGAAATCATAAATATTAAGGCACGATTGCACAGAATCTGAGCTATTGTTATCTTTCTGTTATTTTATATTTGAACATATTGCTTCATAGACGAGTGATAAAAGGGCAAGGGACCTAGTGGTCTCTGTAGGGTTATCACATCAAGTAAATGAAGGAAGCCTATTACAGCTTTTATTGAGGACATCTAAGGTGAATATTCTTTTTGAGAGATTGAATATTTTAGCATTAGATTATTCAAGTTGGATTCCTATGTTCATTGCTCTTGTTTCCTGTAATCTAGCTTGAGTCTGAGGTGAAGCAACTGCATGTTGAACTATTGAGAACCCGAGAAAGTATGTGGCATGAAAAGAGGAATGATACTTTGGAATGTATAAAGGATTTGTCTCAGAACTATTTTGGAGTTTGGGTATGCTCAAGATCCGATATAAACTTTGTCAAGATCTGTCAGTAGACTCGTCATTCCCAATATTTTTTTTTGAAATGTATTCTCATTACTATTATACAAGGTTAGCACAAGAAATACGCCCAATAATAGAGGTATAATTCCCTCAAAAATAAAAACAGAAGTATAATACTTCTGTTTTTATTTTTGAGGGAATTATACCTATTTTATTGGGCGTATTTCTTGTGCTAACCTTGTATATGTCATGTTCTGATGTTACAAAGTTTAAAATGTGAATCAATACCTTAAGCATGGTGGCTTTCCTCCTTTTCCATAGGCTGCATCATGCAAATTCAAGAATAAGACCCTGAAAGACTGGTTGGAGCACCTGTTATCTGAGGTTAATATTGTTCATTTTCTGTTTCTTGTACATACTGAAGATATCAGTGTTTGCAATTTTTCTTTGAGGACTGGCAATATATGTAGTAAACTTTATTCATTCTTGCTAACTATTTTCTCTGACAGGTTGTCTCCCTGAATTATAATGCAATGGGAAGCTCTGGCAGGACAATCCACCGAGTGATATCTGCATTAAAAGATATTGAAATACTTCACCAAGTAGAATCTCCCTAACCTTTTTAACATTATTGAGCAAAAGTTGATGGTATAGTTCCATAGTATTCATGTTTGCTTGCTTTCTCCAGTTGTTTGGTTTTTGAGGGAAACTCTCTCGAATTGTTCTTACAAAAGCAGCAATGATGGAGCACCATTTTTGCTGTTTCCACAAGAGAAAGCCATGCATAGGGAGTTTCATGTGTGCTCTGTAATTCTGCTTCAGACTTACAACTGCGGTTGGATAATTCAGTTTTTTGTGGGTCCCAAAATATGTTATGAAAAAAAGAAGATAAGACAAACAAAAACTTTCTTTGAACATGGGGGGACAACATCATTAAAAATAGTAACAAGATTTCGTGCCTTTTTTTTCTGCACATTTTTTTTACTTAGCTACATTTCAGATATCCATATTTGTTTCGAAAAGATATCCATATTTGTTTCAGAAACAACAATGTTTAGAATTTTGAGTTATCAATCAAATTTACTTTGACCATCACTAATATAAGAGGGAGCAATGTAATTGGTTGTTGAAATAACATTGCAACTTTGTTTGAGAAAGAAACAATGAAAATACCATGACATTTGTTATACTATCTATGGATTCAAACTATGTCCTTTGTACTTCTTGCTGACATTTTGTGATGGGGCTGAAGATCGAAGTTGCCCATTGTAGTGTCTTACCCAGAGCATGATACATACATATTTTTATCATAGATAGTAACTTTATTGATTAAATGCAGATCAAAGAGAGTGTACAAATAAAGGAAGGCTTTTCCAAAATACAGAAAAATCTTCATGACATGATAAAAGTCTTTAATTTGAACCAAGAGGCAACAAATATTTTTTCAGTGGTAAGAGATCTCATCCTCCCTCTGGATCCCTGAATTTACAATGGTACCTAGTGGACCTCATAGAAGTTCTATATTTCCAGCTGTGTTTGAAACTTAGTGTTTATCAGTTGTAACCATATTTCTCTCCCTTTTCTGCCTTTTCCTCAGATTACTGATGCTAAGTACGCATGGGTTTATCTTACACTGTTTGAGACACATCTTAAGAAGAATGTCAGTCAGAATCCATCAGAAATTTTATTTTTGAGTGCAATGTTTCTTAAATTTCAATCTTGGCTGAGTGCACCGCTCCATAGGATCAAGCAGTGTGAAAGGTTTATCTTCTGATCTTATACTGCCATGCTCATAAAAGTTAAGAACTAATATCAAAATAAGTTGGCGCAAAAGGCTATTTGCTTTTTCCTCTAAATGCATTAGGCATGTTTGCAAACTCATTATTTGTTACCATTACTACTACATTTTAGGGTGATCATGTTCTGAAGGACATCATTATCTGGACCAAATTGTCAGCTGACAGTTTGTGTTACCCAATTTCCCTACTTTTGTAAGTGAAGTTGGTTCCGTTAGCAAAGATAAAGGAGGAAAGAGAATCATAGAAGCCACAATTTCTGTCCACATGTACCAACATCATGCCCTTATAATAGTTTTGATTTTTAGGTGGTTAACTCTTGTCTGGGGCAATTTACGAGTATCTATATGCTTTTTTTTTTTGTAGATCTGCATTGCTTGTGAGTTGATGAAGTTTTGAATCATAGTAGCATCCTAGAGAATTGTGTCGGAACTGATTGCTGTGTTATTCTTCATGTTAATTGAATATGTAATAATTCCCTTGCAAAAAATGAGTATGTAATTAGAAAAATTTAGGGATTGTGGATCCAGATAAGGCACATCAGATTGTTGTAAACAAGAACACTAAGGCTGCCATCAAGAATTAAGTTAAGACCCCCACCCCGCGCCTCTCGAATGTGTGAATAGATGTAAGAGTAATATTATGAAGCATGACAAATATGCTGCCTTCCTCTACCTCCTTGCGTCCCCAAGTTAAGAATTGTTCATTCTAAAAAAAGTTGAAAGAGTTGCTATTTCATTACATATTAAACTTGGTATTATAGTTTCTCTTAAGAATACTCTGCTTCAGTATGCATATGTATTCCACTTCAGTTATTGTATACCTTGATTAATGCTGTTCTCTTAACTCATATTGTTGAAACATGTAAATCTTACTTTCTGAATCTCAAAACGTGACAGCCCTGATCTTCACTGTGTCTCAACCTACTATTCTTCGAAATATGCAGCTAAGATATTTGCAGTGTTAGATGTTATCCCCGTAAGTTCCTTATGCTGAACATTACCTTCTTGTAAGATAAGTTGGACTTCTTTGGCCAGGACTCTACTAAATGACTTAGTCTGAGATATCAGGCAATTATGCTGAGTTTCCTGAAATTTTTGCAGGTTATATTGCTAAAAAAATCAACTGCTGTAGATTATGTTAATGCAGAACAATCTACCCATCTAGTAAATCGCATCAACAAGGAAGCACTGGAAGAACTCATGCAGGTATTGGACTTATTATTTTTCTTCTATATTGTTGTAGTTTGCTGGGTTTTTTGGTATTATCAAGGTTATAAGCTGTTTAATGTTGTCCTCCTATTACATATGTTTGTTTTTCATCCACGTCTGTCATCTCTATTGTATCTTTTCAGTCACGCCTGCAGATTTCATTTTGTAAATAGATTATGTATATATAAAACTTATGGACTCATGTTTATGTATCAAATGATGCAGAAGAGCAATAGTTTCTGATAAAACTACATCAGGTCTCATATAGATTTTGTCTTAGCTCCTTGCACAATGATCGAAGCATATACATATGCCTTGTGTCGGTGTATTACACATCTACCAATGAGTGCCCCGTCAAAAAATCTGCCCACCGAAAAGAGAAAAGACGACCCTTTCCCCTCCTCCACATCTGCATCGTCAAAACCCTAGCCGCTAGCAGATGAAGCAGGGACGTGATCGGGCCCTCATTCGCCACGGGACCTTCCTTTCGGCCACTACAACGGTGCTGACAGCACATACTAAATCACGTTCCTCGTGGTCACCGTCAACGTGCTCAATCCGTGAGACTATCGGCCTCCCCGTAGACTGGCGTCTCCCGATCCACGCAACCGGCGAATACTAGGTGCATTTGATGAAAGAAGTTGGTGTGAAGGTCAAAATTAAAGTATTTGCAAACCAAAATTAACCAGAAGTCAACATTTCAAAATATGTTTCGTAGTCGACAGTATGCTTAGTGCAATAATGCATCATGGTAGAGTAACTCCAGTAAATTTAATTTTGTTTTTTGACTTTATTTGTGTTTTTAGTGCTTTCTTTTTTCTCTCTCTTTTCCCCCGCAGATGGATCGTCAACTATATGAAGCTCGGCAGGCTGCCAAATTATGCATTATTTCAGAGGTGCTTATTACTACCTCGTATTTACCACCCTAGGATCTTTAATCAACTTCTGTAAAGAAGCATTATCTGAGAAGCAGAATATTATAGTAATGGAACCATCCCACGGCTCTTTTCTGTTAATTTGTATGCAGTAGGCACTTATGATTTAGGAGGTATTTAATCTGTGAACCACCATATGTTTTATGGTTTTTTTTTGTTTTGTTTTGCTCACATGCTAGTTGGATATTTTATCACTAATGCAGGGGCTTCGGAACATGTCAAAGAATTTTGATGACCTTATTGACCTGGTGTGCCTTCCTCTTTCATCATTTAATTTCATATCGATTGGTTTGTGCATCATGCTGCTCAGTGCCCATATTATCTTGATGGTTGTTAATTATGATTTTGAACTTCATAGTTCATACACATCAAAGGGTGGAGGAACTTGAGTGATACCGTTGTTCTAAAACTACTGTTGTTTGAAGATTTTATTGCATTAGTATGTTTCATTGCTGTGATCTTCGCATTGCTGCCACAGGAACTATGTGCATTTCTTCTCATTTTTTAGAAAGTTGTAGAATGTTAATAGATACTCAGTTTACAGCAGTAGTGAGCTATTTGGTTATGTTGAATTCCTTGAAATATAGCCAGGCCGTTGTTTTATGAGTTTTAGAGGGAGAAAGCTGATTAGGATATGCCATTTGTCTTGTGGGACACGAATTCAGTTTTGTGGCATGCTTCTCTTTTTCCCCCAATCTTTCACTGCTGGTCCCTTTATACATTCTATTTTATATGAAGGATTTAGGTGGATGGCTCAAGCAGATGATCGAAAGGGAACTTGCAGTTCAGCTAGAAGGAAAACTGAAATGCTTATCATCACCCACTAGTGGTATGAAACTGACCAATATTGAATGGCTGTGAGTGCATGTTTTTACCTTACAACTATACATCCAGTGAAAATTGAGTCAATTCCACAGTGCAAGATATTACTCTTTGTATCCAAGCCTGCTACTGAAGGTGTGCTCGTGGCAACCGTTTAGTGCTTGGATATATAGCATCTTCTTAGGAACCATACATATAGAATTTTGTTGTTTGTAGTTTCACTTGTGTTCATCTGGAAGCCATTACTAATCTGTTCCACTGGCAGGTGATGTAGACAACAACCTTAATTCTTTGTCAAATTATATGCTCTCCCAAATGCAGAGGGTGGAGTTTCTTCAGGTGATTATTCGAATTTTATTTTAATTTCTTTTTAGAAATTTATAAATCCATCTTGTTACAAAGGTAATTATCCTTTTATTTAATGCTTCACTGCAGGATATATTGCATATTGATGGGAGCTCGATCTGGCAAGAAACATTGACTACTGTGTTGGAACAATGTGCTAAAAAAGTATGACCTGCTCATCCCAAATGCTATAATAGTTCTCTAACTTGTCTAGTTTTGACTTTTGTCATTATGTACATTATGTACTTCCTTTTTTTTCATTTGTTTTCCTTTTGAGTCTATATGATAGGAGCTTTTGGAGCTTATGGCATGTACGGAAAGGTCAGCCAATGTGGTGAAACAGTTGAACAAACAGTCCAGCCCAAGTACAATTTTTGGTAATATATCAGATATATCCCTAATAGAGAGCCATGCTCGCTGTAGGTTTCACTAGTGATGCTTGTTGATAGTAACCACAAGTGTGGCAATTTTATGAGCAGCTCTGAAAGTCGTCATTTTCTCCCATTTTTGGCAGCACCTAAGATTCGTCAATGTTTCCCTGTAAAAAAAAAACTACTTTTCTTGCAAACTCTGCATTTGCTTTTAACCAAGGATTCAAAGAATAAGCTCTTTAATGTAATATTTTCTTGAAATTAACAAATGTTGAAGATGTTACCACACCTTTTGCAACTAAAATAAAATGCACATCTTCTGCACGGTTTAAAATAGCACAATCTAACTTTTTTTCCTGGTCATGTAAATGTCACCAATTTCAGGCAACTTGCTACAACATTTAGTTCAGTTGACGAACCCATCACACTCAATGTTTATAGAGGCCATGGTTGGATGGTAAGTGTTGTTCGTCATCAACAAGGCCATGATCTTATGTTTTATAATGACCATGGTCAGCTGGAACCCATGACACTCAATCTTGCTCCTTTTATGCATTTTTGACATGTTGATTTATGATTTATTTTTTGCTCCAGGTTTGATGCAGGAGGACATGAATTGCTTGGTATGCGCTTTTTTAATCTTCTGGAATTATGGTAACCTCTCATCTTTGTTGCATGTCAGCCTAGTGATTCAGTTAGTAATGTGTCTTGGTTTGGTTAGATGGGGGATTAGGTTCGACCTCAATCCTAAGTTCTCGAGTCCTAAGATTAGATTATGGCAGGTTTGGATAGATTGTGGCTTGCTTATTCCGTTCTAGAGTGTACTTTAACCTGCATGTAATTATTGACAAGTTTGATTTTTTTTTCCTTGCTCATCTTTTAGCAAATTGATTTTATTTAACTGTTTTTGTGTCAGTGAGTCAGGATACCTAATATGCAAGTGTTCTTATTTTTTCAGCGTGGGACAGGTTGGGTTGGCGTGCTTAGACTCCTTAATACACATACTCATAAAGCAGAGCATGGAAAATACAGTGAAAGATTTACAGACTTTGGTATGCTTGTGGTTATTGAACTTTATGTGTACATTATTATTATATGGTTCCACTTCATTTTTATTCTTACTGGTTGTTATTTAATAGTGCCTTATGAGAGTGCCACATTGGCTTCAGGTTGATACTAAAAGCCAGGACGAACTGAATAAGCTGGATGATCTTCTGGGGCCTCCTATGTCAATTCCTCTGATGGGCTTGTCATCATATAAGCAAATGGTTTAAACGCAACTTCTGCTTTAGAAATCCTATGCTTTCGTCATATCAATGATTCTTATGTGCTGTGGGGCACAATTATGCTTCTTCTCTGTTTTGCACTTACTATTGGCTTGCAAGCTTCTTATTTATCTAATGGTACAAGGCATTGATGAGAGATTAGGTCACGGACAAGGAAGACAAATGTTGTAGAGGAACTAGATTTGTTGTTCCTTGCTTGTCTCAAAAACTGATACACGACCAACATATATAGTCAGTGATCAACTTAGCCATAAAAAAGCTAGTTGAATTTTTTCATCTAACCAGCATTTGTATCCTTCCTATTGTAGCTGTTGAAAGTATTGTGTCACTCTTGCATTTTTTCCTACTTGCATATGGCTGAATCATGTGCAAAGTGTAGTAGTATAAACCACACTGGTTTGATCGTTAATAAGATCCCTCTATAGTTTGAAACTAATTCACAGTGCTGCACTTTGCATAGGTGAAGATGTTCCACTCATCATGGGGACCGCTGGTTGAGAAATTGGCAACAATTGGACAATTGCAGTTGGTTCGGAATCTGATATCCTTAAAAATGAGGTCTGCATGCAAGGTAAGGAATTGAAGACTTTTTTTCCCTATAGCCTAAACATTTACTATGAACCTTCAGTGGTGCATTTTATTTCTACAAATATTGATCTGTAGGGAAGGTGTCAAATTCAAGTTAGGTATTTGTTACTCGTGACAATTGTGACTATCCTATGTTTTTGAATTTCAAATTTGATTTTTTATTTTTTTATGAGTAGAATCGGATTGGCAGGACTTGATCTAGTTCTTTTATTATAGAATTTGATCTGATTTTCTGTATAAATTGTAAGTGATGAACAATCATATCTGTTGCCAGCACAATGGCCAGTGGACCTGTAACCACCCTGGGGCCAGCACTTCTCCTGACCCACTAAAGTTAACCTGGGCTCTGAATCAGGATTCACTCTTGTTATGTGCAACCTGGGCTCTGAATCAGGATTCACTCTCGTTATGTGCTATTGATTATGCTTATTTTCAGAAGCAATGACATCCACGACTTTGATTTGTTGGTTTTAACATATTCTGCACATACCCTCCTTTTCTTAAAAAAACATTCCCATTGCATCTGGCAGATCAAAGCAAACACTATAACCTCGGCTGTCGAGATTCTTGCGTGTTCGCTTCATATGCAGAAACAAAAGTGTGAGGTCAGTTTAAGCTAAACTCAGTATGCCAATATTATCCTAGACCTTGTTGATCTGGTAACCTTAGGTTGTGATTCACATGACTATTCATACAGAGAGGAGCTATTGATCAGACTGTTCAACCCTTCTATCACAATATAGAGGAGCAGCAAAAGTTTTGTGGTCTTCTTTCACCCCTTGAATCTATCTATATCTCAGAAGGCCCTCCGATGTTCTTGACCAGACTGTTATCTCTCTTTTCAATATCACAGGTTTCTTCATGAACAAATATAGAATGTTGTTAATTGAGATCATAATTCAAATAAATCAATGAAACAATATCTTTATTTGACTGAGTGCAGTTGTCAAGATACGTGCTTGATATTCATTTAGGCAATTTGACAAGTCCATTAAAGGGGTCAGTAGCTGATTTCTCTGCTGTGGTATGAAACTCAAGTCTGTTGTATCTGAATAACACGTTGTGTTTTGTTGCTAATCAGTTTTGTTTTTCCTCTACTAGATTGTAGGACTCAGTACACTCCTGGGGCAGTTTAATTCTTTCTATACGACTCAGTATATTCAGGTATTCATATTCTTGTATATTGAATGCTTGATCCTTCTAGGACATACATTCAGAACAAAAGTTTTGATCTGTGTGGGTTTCAGTTCATGGTTCAGTACGTACGAACGGCAGAAGCAGCATTCAATGCCACATCTGATACACACAAGGGGACTACACATTCTCCTGAGGTAAAAATGTGTTCCAATATTTGTATCATCGTGAATGCCTTTCGTGAAGTTTTCTTTCGTTAGTTTCCATGTCATATCTTTTTAACAACTCAACCTGCACATCAATTTTCAGTTCCACTGGATGTAAAATGCCATCATTTAGTGATTTAGATGATATGTACAATGTTCTCCAAGGCTTTCAAATGTCTGTTTACTTTTACAGTATCCAACCGTATTCAACCACTGTCATTTTCGTTGCAATTGTTTCAGGCACCAAAAGCAGTATTTTGGTTGATGTCCTTCTGCAAGTACATGAGTATCTCAAGGGATGTAGTTGAGTCGTGTTTGTCCTCTTCTGCTCTTGCAATCCTCCAGTCATGAATCTCCTGTTGTAAATACACTTGAACATCGTTTAGCGAAATCAGGAAAGGGCTTTTTGTTACCTCACTCTTCCCTGTTTGTTTCTCCTTGTTTTTCCTTCTTTTAAACAACATTGTCCATAGCTTTTCTTTTGAATTGCCTTTCTATATGTAGTGTAAGCACGTACATATACAAAAAGAGGTATTGTACAACTTAAGATACAAGAATCTTAGGTCCCCTTTGTTTCAGCTAGAGGTTATGGATTGTGGATTTAGTAGTGCAAATTACCAAGCAGATATGATACGAGCCAAACTACATACATGTTCTTCGAGGCTTTTATGTCTAACAAATCTTAGAGACGCAAACTACAAAAGAGGCCTGATATAAGCTCATTACGTCATTGATGTATAAGCTATCATTAGCATGTACACTTGCTAGGTTTGCTATTGTATAAACCTTTCAGTTTTTGTGAACATCGCTCCGGGAAAAGCATAGGCCAAGTTAAAATGCAGAGATGCATTTCTCAAGCACGTTTAATAGGATAATAACAGTATGTTCCTAAACAGCGTTGACAAATTTCACGTTGACGATTTATGGGTATTTTCCATGGAATATATTTAAAGCTGTGAAATTGCACGATTTCCAATGGCGACCAAGCAGCAGTAACGTTAAAAGCGCCTCTTATTTTCGTGGAACTGCATAAAAGTAGGGCAGATTCTCCACCGCAGGAAAAAAGAGCTCACCATTTTTAGCCATAGTTTACCTCCCAAATCGCACAAAACACGGTCAAACCGACGATGGGTTCATCGCCTCCTACTTCCATGGGCAGCCATACAATTGACCTGGGCTCCCAGGTTATTTAACGACGGCACTGCCCCATGGCAGAACCAGGCCAGTTTCACTACCCTTCTCCTCACCAAATAAGGTTTCACCTTCCCCGAGCTTGAGCCTCGCCAAGAGGCCACACACCGCTCACAGGGGAGGAGGGGAAAACATTCGATCGGCCATGGCCTCGCTCCGCATTCTTCCGGTGATGATCGCCATTCTCTTCTACATCCTCTTCTACGTCGTGGCCGACACCGCTGCCGCCACCAGCGCTCCCGATTACCTCGTCCAGGGCCGTGTCTACTGCGACACCTGCCGCGCCGGGTTCGAGACCAATGTCACCGAGTACATGAAGGGTATGTAATCAATCTCTCAGTTCTGCAATGGAAACAAATACAGGTCTCAATCCATGAACAACTGCAAAACAGATGCACCCTTGACATAAGATAAGCTGCACATTAGACGGTCACTGCCCTGGTATGGTATTTGGTATGTTCACAAGTTCATCACTGGCTCACCTATCTTCCTGACCGCAGGCGCCAAGGTCAGGCTGGAGTGCAAGCATTTCGGCACCGGCGTCGTCGAGCGCGCCATCGACGGAGTGACCGACGAGACCGGCACATACAAAATTGAACTCAAGGACAGCCACGTGGAGGACATCTGCGAGGTCGTCCTCGTCCAGAGCCCCCGCGCAAACTGCGCCGAGGCACAGCCTCTCAGGGACCGCGCCCGCGTCGTGCTCACCCGGGACGGCGGCATCTGCGACAGCCTGCGCCTCGCCAACCCGCTCGGCTACTTCAAGGACGTGCCGCTGCCCGTCTGCAGCGCGCTGCTCAGGCAGTACGACTTGGCCGCCGACGACCAGTAAGAGTAAGGCAACGATCGCCGTCATATCACCAGACAGGCTGCACAGGCTGTAAATCAGTCATCTGGGTTGCGTGTGTGTAGCACTAATGTGCCAGCAAAATACAGAGAAAGATCTGGAAACATGAAAAGAATGTAATTTTGCTGTCTATCTAGCGTTACCTACCACCTTGTGACTTACCAGATTTTCAGTTCTGAGTTCTTGTTCCTGATTCCCCCTCTGTCTTTAACATATACAGCTGCTGCAGCATAAAACGGCATGCTGGGGCCAAAACTTGTCATCAGAACCAATCTTAATTTCTGGTTTTGATTGGAAGATAAACATCATTTCATTTCTATTAAAAAGTCACTAAGTTACAGGATATTCATAAGAACTAGACAAGGCCAAGGTGTATTTTCCACCTACAGCACAGCACTGTGATTACATCGCATTTCATAAAGTATGGACTAAGCCTGCCTATAGGGTTTACATGGCAGAGGTTTTCTGAGAGGAAGATGGCTATTCACTACCAAGGTTTCAGATCTCCTACAGGTCCAGCAGTCCAGTTGAGACGCACGTCGCCAGGTTGCAAGTATGTACCCTCTGGGTGTGGGAGCTTGCGAGCAAGCCCATTCAATATCTGGTGGAATGCGTCCCTTGGTTGGGCTGGCTGCGGGAACAACATGGCCTGCTTCATTGATGGATTTGCAAGTAATCTTTGCTTTCTTAAAATATCCTCAATAGGCATTGATGTGAGGATGGTGTCCAGTTTCGGGACATCTTTCTCCTCGACAAAGACACCAATTTCCTCCCATGGGATTGCATCCGCAAATGGCAGCACAATGTCATCAGCTATAATGACTGGAATGCAGCCGAATACTACAGCCTCAACCAACCTAGGGCTCCATGGTGCCCAGCCCAATGGGCACAGGCAGAATACAGCACGCTGCATGTCTTCGTAGTAAGTGGCAGGGTGATCTGTGGAAATATCAAACAGAGGGTTGCTCTTGAAGTTCTCCCATAGCGAAGCTCGCGCACCCCTGTACAACAATATTACAAAAGTGAATAACAGGATCTAACTAAGACATAATTCAAAATCCCAACATGTTAAAACTTCAAAGAGATTGCTACCTTGCATAGTACCCACCCTCTGGGTCATTCCCGGTGTCATAGAAAAGACCCCGGAAGTAAACGAAGATTGAGCGTGGAGTGTCAGGGGAAATCAAGTGAGCTTGCATTTTCTGCGGAGGGGCGTATGGTGGTATGGTGATAGAACCCTCCTTAAGACAGACATGATTCTCCTGTCCAAAAGTTTGGACCAATGTTGCACGACGCAGCAGTGGAAGAATTCCACGCTCAATAGCTTTTTCTTCCTGCAAACAGCAATACAATTGTTACACATAGAAACAACTCGGTAAAATAGTAGCAACATCTGGATCTATCTAACATCTGCTAAGTGGAAAAGTATGCACAAATGATGACCAGAATCAACATGTCATGTGAAGGGAGGTGTGCTCACTTGATAGTGGAAGCATGCTGCAAAATCATGTGGAACAACAAAGAAGTGATCTGCGCCATCGGTCCTGTTCCAGAAGGACCATTTGGTTGAAATATACTGAATTGCACTCCTCATCACCCGTGGCGATTTGAACGGCAAGGGCAGTCCAGCAGGAGTTAGATCACAAGTAGTATAAACTGGTGTATAGAACCAATCGGCCTCCTTGGGATTTAGTGTCCGCACAGCACTTGAGAGTAAGAAGCGATGCATAAAAATTTCGGCTGCAAACATGTGATTGAGGCACCGTGGATCCTTGGTGACCATCTTCTTGTTGTATTTTCTCGGCAAGTCATAGATAAAGACCTTCAACCTGCCCACAGGGTTATCTTCCAAAACATCACCGGCACTCCCTGCAGTTCCATATTTCTTGTGTCAGTGCAAACACTACATCAACTCATGTGAACAAACATATGAGATAAATAAGATGAACAGTGAAGCAAGCATGCATCCATTTCTACCTAAAATCATGAGCTACGTCTAAATGCTCAATATAATGTCAGTGATATTCCACTTGAGTTTAAATTTATGATCTCAAAGCCTGAACCCATTCGTGTCATTGAGTTGGATTCTGCATTGATTTCATATCCCTTCAGTTAAATGAACCAGAGTGTACTTATATGCCGATGGACAAAAAAATGCTCTTTTATCTTGCTTTATGATTGGCTACCATACAACATAGTCATCCTTGAGGCAGGAACCATGTCCTCAAACACAATCTATAAAATGGTTAACTGATAAAAGCAAGAAACTATAGTATAAAAAATGAAGAATTGCCCCAATACAATCCTACAGCTAACAGCTGGATAATGACATCCACAATCTTTGAAGCAAAAAGGAACGAACTTGAACCAGAAAACTAAATAACGACATCACAGAAAAATCCAATAAAAGGGGAACAGTAAAAAATAGAGACGAACAGAACAGTTATGCATTCACTGAAGCTAAGAACTAGAGTAACGATGTTTATAAAAATAGACTATTCAATCCCCAACACCACCGCTAGAACGAATAGTAGAGCACCTAATACAGAAATAAAAAAAAATCAAGAGCTCTACAGGCTTCCGACTCCAGAGACGGTAACAAGCAGCATCACGTAGAGGAAAAAATTTAGGTTCCCGAATCCGATAACAGCTAAAAAGAGTCAAAGGCATCAGCTTTTCAACAGAAGGTTAAGATATGAAAGGGGAGGAAGACCTGAGATGCGCTCGCTGTGCTGCTGAACGGCGTGTTCGACCTCGCCGGAGGCAGCATCCCCGGTAGCGGCGGCCGCCCGCGCCAAGAGGACGAAGGCAGCCAGCAGCACGAGCGCCACAGGGAGCCATCCCGCTCTTGATCCCATCGCGGACGCCTTCTACAGCCTCCACGTCCACGCCACCGGAGCCGGCAGAGAGAGAGCTTAACGAGGAGATTGGATTTGGGAATTCAATAAAGAGGGAGGTGGAGATTGGGAGCCGAAGCAAAGGCAAAGGAGATTTTGTTAGGACAAATGGAGAGAGAGAGAGAGAGAGAGAGAGAGAATGGGTCTAGCACTCTAGCCTCTCAACTGCTGGTCCACAGTAATCAAAAGGAAACACCTGCTCTCGGTCCTAGTCTACTAGTTTAGTTAGTAAAGGAGGTTAGATATGGTATTAACAGTATCCTAGTCAGTACCGTCTCTTTTGTTTTCTGTCATGGAAAATATATAAGTTATACCAGAATTTCCCTATAGCTTTTTAACAGTATCCTAGTCAGTCTTTTCTTTTGTCAACCTAAAAGATTGTAGGTGCACATAAAGTTATACCAGAATTTCCCAGTAGCTTTTCTGCCTGTGGAGATTATTAATATTACAATTAGTATTATCTACGAATAGAATTTTCGTCAATCCGTCGCTGGTCACCGCGTGTTTACCAGCCCGTGACACGCTCGACCATTGCGCTGTTGTTGACGCCTTCTCTAGGGCCGTCAAACCGGAACACTCGTGGCTGACACTTGACGAGGTCCTTGCCATGTGCAGATTGAGTACCCGTGTTCCTTCGTTATCACGAAGCTGATTCTACTTTGCCTCGTACGTCCCCAATGATGAACATCCCCAGAAAATATTTAACCCCTCGGATTCAGTTACGTTAGCTTTTCATATAAATTTTCCCGAGAAAAATGTTTCCTACGATATTGCGTACAGCAGTCCTTGATCGATCCAGCCTTTTGAATGGGGCTTTCGTTTTGTTATACATCGAGTCCACCTAGCGATCAGGGTCCTCTGCAGTAGCTGCAAACCAAGGTCTAAATTCCAGCTACAGTAGCGGATGGTACAATGTTTTGTGAGGGAATGAATAGTTTCGGTGCATTAGAACTCTAGCATTTACTGTAGGTAAGTACTGTAGCGATATTTTCTACTTGTTCGAGTTTTATCTGTAGCGATGAATCTGCTTCACTCATTTTGAATCGGACGGTTTCTGTTAACTAATGCACGTGCTACAGTGATTCTCTGCATTACTAGTTGGTAATGCAGAGGATCTGCATCCGTCCACCTAGACGCCGTACCGAACCTTATCGAGTTCAAAGCTTTGCTGAATCCCACTACCCAACCTTGTACTTGGGACAGGAATTGAACTTTGTATGTACCGAAAGCATGCACCTCTTTGTTTTCTGCAGATTGCGACGTTTCTTCACTAATAGACATCTTTCATATTTTCTGATTAATAAAATTATCTCTCACGTACAAATTGCTTAAAATTGTGAAAGCCGCTAAATGCTCGTGGCAGTTTTTTTTTGTATATTTTAAAAACACTACATGCTGAATATTGGTGACTAAAAATATGAGAAATTTAAGATTTCAAAATTCAATACAACTTTAAGCATTCGTCAATTAGACCCATGACGCAGTATTTGAACCATATAATTTACAAAACCACTCAAAATCGGTCAGTAACAAAAAAAACGGTGAAACCAATCCGGCTGAATTTGTACTATAGCAAAAACGATTTTCACTCAATTTTCCCGGTTTACCAATCGTTTTTTATATTTAGAAAACCGTCCGAATTAGCCAATTAGCTGTTAATCTTGATCTCGACCCATGACCATCCAAAGCTGTCCATTGGCTGTACCTGCACGTAGTCGTTTTCTCGTGGTCATGCTACCGTGCCCATGAAGACAGAAACACAAGCTTCGAAACTGCCTAGTGGACCCAACAGCAGAAGCAGACCAACAATTACGTTACCGCGCACTGTAAAAATCAACACAGCAGCCCATGTCGCTTGATCTCAAATCCACAACAGAAAAGCTTGATCTAAGATCCAAAGCATAGCCAGTTCAATGAATAACTTCATATCGCATAACAGTGAGAGCACTTATTGATCATACTAAACCACGCCTGAATCAGGCATTCAAGAATCCTTACTACTGCACTGTATCCCAGAAAATGAAGTTCAAATGAATTACAGCTTACATTTCAGTTGCAAATTATTTTGTACTCCAAAATGCACTTTGGCACATGACATTAGACCATCACGGCATGGAAATTACCCTCGTGAAGCAAAAAATTTTAGCCAACAGAAAAAAGGAAAACAATATAACAGCACTGCAGACTCACCTCTGCAAAGGTAGATAAATAGATTGGATAATATCCCAGGCTCTTAACCTATGAGCAGCTTGTTCTCTTCCAGGAAACTGTAGGTTGGGACCTCGAGGTTGAATGGTGCAGGGCCCTTGCGGATCCTCCCAGAGATGTCGTAGTGGGAACCATGGCATGGGCAGAACCAGCCACCGAAGTCACCAGCATTTGGGAGCGGAATGCAACCCAGATGAGTGCAGACGCCAATGACCACCAACCACTCAGGGTTCTTCACACGCTCTGCGTCCTGCTCCGGGTGACGCAGGGATGCAACATCCACGCTGTTGGCTAGCTTGATATCATCCTCTGTGCGGCGCCTGATGAAGACTGGCTTTCCACGCCACTTCACAGTCACTGTGGTGCCTGGTTCGATACTGGAGAGGTCCACCTCAAGTGAAGCAAGGGCAAGCACATCCTTACTTGCTGACATACTCAGGACAAACTTCAGTATGAGGAGACGCAGCAGTGATGCGTATATGAATCTTCCACCACTCAGAACAAAGTAAGCAAAGGCACGCTTGCTGGGATCACCAGGAGGATATCTTTCATGGTTGTACTCATCATACACCACCTTTGGGGTAGGGTTCTTCACAGCAGCCACGGTTGCTGGAAGGTCAGACAGGCCAGCATCTTGGTTCCTCGGGACAAGAGTTTCAGTTGAGGAGAAACCTGCATGATAAAGTAATAACTATTATACAGGCAGCATTTTAGGTACCAAAAAAATAACAGTGAAGTATGTTAGCAACACGATACTGTGACAACACTAAAAAGAACAATCGTATTCAACCTGTAGGGCAAAAGATAAACTAATTAGGACGTGCTGGCAATGCTAAGAATAATCGTCTAATCCTAGTATGGGCTTAGCGGAAAAAGTGAAATATTACACAGAATAACAAGCAATTCTCCTGTAGATTCAGTTGCATTCAATGATCCTTTTATCCAAATTAATAGTAATCAGTCATGCTAAGCAGATTAAAAATTAATAAAATGCACAAGGTATCCATACAGTGACATAACCAAATGCAGCATCAGAAAAAGGCAACTAATAGAATAAAAGCAACATGCTTTGCACTAAAAAAACTTACATGGAAAGCAACATGTTAGATGTGGTCTGACTAGTAAATACCTAAAGCGCAAGATTAAGTGTTACTAATGATTTTTTCCGGGTGACAAGGTTTGGTACACGAGAAGTCAGTGTCCACTCCATCTTTATTGTATGATCCAATCAATGCTACAACACAGAGTTGCCAGTGACCAAATCCATCATCAATAAAATAGCTAAAAGTCATTATGCACTACTTAAACGGTGCTCATTTAGGCCGAAACTGAGCTCTACAAATCAAGGAATGAGTACCAAGCATCAACTAAATTGCCAACATGCAAATATTGAGTATCACATATTAGTTAAGAGCAAGTATTACAATTCAAAACAATCGTTTTTTTTTTGCAGTATATACATCTTGGTAACAATCAAGATCAACATTTATGCTAAAAGGGATTGGATCAGCAGAATGCACACGGAATATGTTTAGTTCAAAACATGCAAGCACAATAAACTTCTTTACATGGGATCAAAATGGCAAAATGGCCCTCCCTCATGAGTCCACAAATAGGCTATGGAAGTGAGATCATGGGCCCCCTTGCAAAAAAAAAAGGGAAGATCATGGGCCCGGGGATTATTCTCTAACAGTCTTAACAAATACAGCATAAACGTCTAATCCAAAATAAACATGATTTACTCATGTCTATGTATCTGAATAAACATTAAAAGGTAGTAGAAGTAATCTGAACGGTAAAAACAGATTACAAATTAAAGCCAAAGGCTAAATGTGGCAAGAATGATATTTTTTTCATAAGCATCTCGGGAACAAAAGAAGTATGTCATATGCATCACCCAATGCATTCCCTCTTCATCTCTAATTGTACAACAAAGCATTGTCCTGTTACTGACCCAATCCATCACCCAATTCACCAGGTAGAAGCCATCATGCAGTACTTGTATGCAGCTCAGACAGAAGCATAGTTAAGGTCCAATGTATCACGAAATGGGTGCCAGATAGCGAACCAATATGCTAAATGCAGCCGTTAGCAAGCAGTAGAATGACATTACAGAAATGGTGCATATGAACTGGGAAATAGAAATAAATGTTTTACAAGCAGATTGATCGCACCATATTCAGATGGGTAAGAAACGTTGCCCAGAAGGCTACAATAGATAAGGTTCGTACGAATCTACGCCACTACAAGACCAATCCACGTTTCGAAATGATCACTGCCGCACATAAACAAACGATTTAAAAAGGACGGCTTCAAGGAGAATATCAGCACCCGCTAGAACGTAAACGCTATCAATCTCGCGGTCACTCAATCTCAGATCAAGGGATCATCAGGAACCCGAGGATCCCGATCCCCCGCCACCCGACCCGAATCACAGAATAGCCGCGGCGGAGATCAACGAGAAACGGGATCAGCGCGCTTACCCCTGGCGGCAGCGAAGAAGGGTGACTCGATGGAGAACTGCGGCTGGGTGCGGCCACGGGCCGAGTCATCGTTGTCCGCGCCGGGGCCGGCGAGAGGGCCCCTAGCCGCGGCGGTGGCGGCGGGGCGCCAGGAGAGGGAAGACGAGAGCCTCCTCCCCGCAACCCTCAGCATGGTCGTCGTCCTCCTCCGGCTCCTCCGCTAATCTAATCTGCGCTAGGGTTCGCTCACCCGGGTTGCCTCGCCCTCACAGGAAAGTGGGAGAAACTAGAGAGAGAAGGAATGTACTGAACGAGAGGTGTGGAGAAAAGTATTGCGGGAAGCGGGCTACTGGGCCTGATTTTTTGGCCCATTAATTTCAATGGGTTTGAGAAGTGGGCTACTAGGCGTCTAGGCCTGACTTCTCATTTAGCTGGACTTCTGCCATTTCCTTTTTTATTTTTATTTTTTTTTTGCGACAATCCTTTTTTTTATTTATACAGCTGCTTATAAACAGGGAAAAGTCGATTTATGTCAAAAAAAAAAAGTTGAAGGACATAAATTGGACTTCTTCCTATAAACCAAATCGACATATAGTCATGGCCCCACATGTTGATATGATGAACGCGGACTATTTCAGACAAACGAAAATGTCTTACGTCACAGGACTAAGATACAGTGCGAGACACTACTAGTAAGGCCCTGTTCATTTCCTACCCTCTAAAATTTAAGCATTGTCACATCAAAGAGAATCTTACGATTTATGAATATTTCGATCAATTTAATGACAAAACCCTATTGACAGATTGGTGCTAATTTTCGAGATGAATCAAATGAGCTTAATTAATTTAGATTTTGCTAAAGTGATGCTACAGTAACCGTCTTCTAATCATGACTTAATTAACCTCATTAGATTCGTCTCGTAAATTAGTCTAGAAGCCTATAATTTATTTTATAATTAAACTTTATTTAATACTCCTAAATAGTAAGATTCTTTTTGATGTGACAGCTCTAAAATTTAGACCCCAGAAAACGAACACACCCTAAGTGATAATCTATTCACATTCACAGAACTAGAAACACACGACTGAAGAATGAAACTCTAAAAATTTACATGGTACATCACGATAAGACTGTAAAACTCTGCAGGGATCAGGCTACTGCAGCTTTCTCGACAACGAGTTCAGTTTCCATAAGGGAGAATGTATCAGACCAACGACATTGTCTCGACATGCGTGTGTGACTTCAGGGCTCTGTCTGTTCCTCCTCGGTGGTTGCAGCGGTATGCGCTGGGTACCTCCACATGATGTCCGCCCAGGTGCTCTGCCCGTCCGTCACTTCTTTCACCACCGAGGCCACCTCGTCGACCTCCACACGGACCTGGTCCTTGCTGTCCCGGTCGCGCACGGTCACACTTGTGGTGGAATCCACCGTGATCGCCAGGGGAACACCGATTTCGTCAGTCCTTGCATACCGCTTACCGATTGAAGTACCTGCAACAGCCATATAAGGTCGATTAAAAACACACGCACACAAGGTCCAGGTCAGATGACAAAGTTCCAGCAGCTATAAGACAGACATAAAGTTGAACATCACCAATTTACAAGAGTGGACAAGAAAATAGTATGGTGCATGTCTATTTAGACTCCGGAGCCTGTGAGACAGTTTTTGTCTGTTAAGCTCGCAAACCCTCTCTATCCACATCCAACATCCTTACCATTACAACCAAAGTTTTGGTGCATACCATGTTGAAATTCGGACCAATAGAAGGCAGCAATATTTAACAATCAACAGACTCACATAAAAACCAAGTGATCGATATATTCTTTAAAATTAAAAGTTAAGCAAGTTTTGAAAAAGGAACCGATATTGGTGCCGGGTGCCTGAATTCATCATCCTAAATTGATTTGTTCCACATGGTTTGAACAGAAAATAAGCTCAAATAACTGAATTCTCATGTACCTGTGATGTCAATAATATGTGAAATCCCTGCTGCGGTCAATGCTTTTGAAATTTTCTTGGCAACAATGTCAAATTTTTCTATCTTGACCAGTGGAAATACAGTGCATTTTATCGGAGCCACAAGTGGAGAGAAACCAAATACGTTTAATTGTTCATCCTCTGCCTTCCCAGGCCTTTGATAGTAGCAGTGCTCATAAAGGCAATATATAATGCGCCCAATCCCAAAAGATGGTTCAATGACCGAAGGAGTAAATTTCCTTCCATGTTCTTTTTTCTTCTCCAAGCTAATTGAAACCATGCTTTTCTTTATGGTAACATCCTTCCCAAGGTTGCACACCTTAAACTCAACCTCACCATTAGACTCCAGTGCTGCTTTCATATCCAAAGCTTCAGTTTTACTCATGGTCTATAAGAAGATAAAATGAACGAAAAGATCAACATAGCAGCAATACAATGTAACCACTCGATGTCTCAATGTGGAAATGGAACTTACTTCCAGTGCTTGAAGAACCATCTTTTGGTTCCCTTTGAACGCAAGACCCACCTCCTTCTTTGATGGGGTTATAATTAGTTTCTGAAATCAATACATATTATTAGTAAACCATGAAATTTATGAGATTGATCAAAACAATATCTGGCATCAACCACAATAACATATCAAAAATAAGACCTCACCTCCACTTCTTTCGGTTCTGCGAACTTTTCATGTGCTTGAAGTAGAACACCACTTTTAGCCTGTTCAATATAGGTATATTTATGATGATTTCTGTATTCAATAGAACATCTAAATAGGAATGGTCTGTGACACTAGTCCCTTGTTGGACAGAAAAATAAAATACTACAACTAATGCCAGCATTTAAATAGATTCAATTAATTCGGTGTGCTGGTAAAAGCAGCTGACTTGACTAACTTCAGGAAAGTAACTATTTAATTATATTAGAAGCTTCTGTAGTTTAATGATACTAAAAGAGAAGTATCAGTGAAAGAAACGCTTAATGAGAACAAGGATTCAATGGTACTACATACCGAGTGAGCGGACAAGTCATTCGCAGACCTATCAGCAATTCCAACACACTCAATCCAACCGTAGGAGCATTCAATCTCTGCATCCCAACAATCAACAGCATAGTGAGCCATTTCTTTTTCTAGATGCTGTCTGAATCGTAGACGATCTTTGTCAATCCCGAGCTGTGTTAAGAAAAGGTAGACTCTTCCAATAAAGTACCCAAGTGTCTCATTGTTCACTGTTACCTGCCAAGTGTCAAGACAGATCACACAACTCCTGGTTCAGGGAATGATACCAGGGGAAGCAGAGAAATATAAATAATACATTTTCAATTAGATCTTGCAGGAGAAGTATCTGGGTATGTTACCTTAGATACAGCCTCTCCTAGTTTAAGTTTTGTAGCTGACCTTCCTGCCTCTTGGTCTTCTCTTGGAAACATGAAGAACTCTAAGTCAGAAACATCACCAAACTTTGGATGGGATTTATCCTCTGGGTCCACAAAGTGCTCAATTTCCGCTAAAGTAAACTCACGAACTCTCAGAAGACCTTGCCGAGGAGAGATCTAATGAAAGAAATTTAGATCCGTGTCAAAATACTGTTTACTTAGGGACGATTCTACAATTATAAATAGTTAGTACACTGGGTCCTAGTTTATGCAAGGAATGGGATTCTTTTCCAGGACATCATAGGCAGCATTTATGTTAATCCCCCCAACCCCATTTTATGGACTATTTGAATTGGCAGAGTCTTTTATAAATTGTAATTTAACCACAAACTCGTCGTCTAATATGTTGTTACTAGGCACAAATCGTAATCATACAAATGTATACTTCAATAAAAAATTTAAATGGTACCACTTTTGTATACCAGAGCTCATTGTTTGCCAAAAGATATTAATAAATAGAGGATGTAAATTGTAGCCAAGATATTAATGACTTCTTAAGCCGAACAGAAGGTTAAAAACATCATACCTCATTCCTGAAGGCCTGACCAATTTGGGCTGCAGCAAAGGGAAGCTTCTCTCCATTGTACCGATACAAACTGTCAAAGTTCACAAAGATACCTTGTGCTGTCTCTGGCCTCATATACCTGCAGAAACAAGGAGCACATGAGCTCAAACAAGATAGAATAAGCTGGAATATTTTGAGCTGCCATTGCCTCACCCTGGACTCAAACCTGACGGTCCAATAGAAGTCTGGAACATGAGATTGAAAGGGTATGGATCTGATAATGAGTTCTTGGTGTCAGGAGCAACAATACCATACTCCTTGATCTTAGCACCCAACCGCTCTGCAGAAAGACCATCCAGGATAGCAAGAGTTTTGTTGAATTCTTCTACTTTCTCTGGGGGTAAGGTGTTATCCTTCTCGAGCTTCTCTTTACAGAAGTCCTTGAGCAAGTGGTCAGCTCGGTAGCAGTTGCCTGTCTTTTCATCTTTAACCATTAAGTCTGTAAATTTGTCCACATGACCAGAGGCTTTCAAGACGACTTCTGGAGTTACACATGGACAGTCGACCTCAAGCATGCCCTCCTCCAACACAAAATGCTAAGACGAAAGATGAACCAAATAAGGTAAATTAGTTGTCTGTGTGCAAAATAATGCATTCAATAAATTATTAAGGTCAGGTAACATAAAAAATAACTTTTATATATTAGGTTGAAGACCAATCAGAAGAACGGTTTCATGCATGTGGGAGATACACCACAGGGAACATGTTCCTGCTAGAATCAATGATGATAACAGAAATACTTCATGTCGCTGTCTCCCAAATACACTTAGTCTTTAACAATGTACCTTATAAAAAAATAACCTCATTATATATAGTATGCATCCCTCTGACAACAGCAAGCACATCTCTCAACAGTATTTGATACCAACATCCCAGCAACGTTCATAAGTACACTAGATTACATCTATCAATGTTTCTAATTATTCATAGCAGACAATAATGTCTTTCTTTTTTAAAAATCAAGTTACTCCCTCCAGAAGCAAATTCTTGACATCAGGACAAAGAAAACGCTGTCAAACAACTGTAAGTAAACTAAGCATATGCAGATGCCCCAATTATTTTCAACCCTACAGAGTAAGACAGGAATCAAATAGTCAGCAGTCATGATATGGACACCATTCACCGCATATGAGGTATCTAATCCAACCCAATAACCCATTGCAATGTGACAGCCAAATACAACACGATCCAGTATAGCTAGGGTCAGAGGATCCAGTATCCACCTTTCTTTCTCCCAACACAATCGGCATAAGGCATAAGGCATAACAACACGTGCCCACGTGCAAATACAACACGGCACTTCACCGGACCTGTCTACAAGCCTCATATTTGCGGGAAAACCTATCTTTGTGAGACCAGAGCAAGTGGGATCAAAATCCAGTCTGAGGTACCACTTTCCAACTCATTCTCATCAACACAGAACTGAATTGTCAAAAAAGAGAAAAAAAACGAGAATTCCCCAAACCAGCATACCACGTAACGAAAAGAGCTATTGGAAAGTAGCCGTGGTGCTATACCTGGCGCCAGAAGGCGAGGACGTTGGCCTTGACGGCGCAGCCGGGAGGCCCGTAGTCGTAGAGCCCCGCGACGCCGCCGTAGATCTTGAAGGAGGGCACGAAGAAGAGCCGCCGCTCCAGCGTGTTGTTCACCGCCGCGCGGAACGCCTCCCGCGTCATCGACGGCGCCGCTGACGCCATGGCCGCGAGCCGCCGCGCTCCCGGAGTTAATAGGGCTTCGAGCGGGCGCGGGCAGAGGAGGTGATGAGCCTGGTTCGCGAGCAGCGCGCGAGGGGATGGCGCCGATGAGGAGAGGAGGCCGCGGCGGAGCAGGAGCATCAGGTGGGGCGAGGCGCCCGGCACTGACGCAAGGGACCCACAGGTCGGTGGCGCATAGCGCTGTCCACGCCACGCGGCCGAAGATATTTTTGTTCAGCGGGTCCCTCGGCCCCCACATAACCTTTTTTCAAACCTGGGCCCACGTAACTGAACTTAGGATAAAGCCCATTGAATACCAGGCCGGGTCGGGATAGAATGGGCTAGGGATAAGCAGTTGGAATGGGCTCTCTACGGACAGAATTGGCTTCCTAATAAACTAGGCCGAATTCCCTCAAACAGAAAAGTAGGCCCAACAATTTGCCGGTTGTCCGTATGAAAATGAAAGGCACACTCCTTGGCTACGTGCATGCACAGGAATATTGATCATTGCGTGCTGCTGATACGTGCATGCATATATTAACGGCCGAGAAAGATGCATGGAGAGAGTGACAGATAGATGCGAACCTGATTGGAGAATAGATTCACTCATGCTCGTGCCGGCCAATTCGGCGCCAAAGTTAAACGGATTCTATACACACTATAACTATTAGTTGGTGCTGTGCATGTGTGATGTCGTCAACTAATACGACAAAATTATAGCTTCATGACGCTTCTGCGTTTTATACTGAGTTCCGCATCAATCGGCGCCTACCTAATAAAGCTCATGCCAAAGAAGCCATTAGGTTCTGCCGGCTAGAACTATAGAGAGAGCTTTTCGTTTTCAATTGGCCCTATATTGCTTTAGGAATTGTCATGGAAGTACGTACGTCCAAGTGTCCAACTCTCCTAAGATCTGCCACCACGGCCATGATTGAGATATCTGACTCCCCTGTAAGTGGTAATTTTCTTCTTACCCATCCAGAGCAGATATTAGGGCATGTACAAATGAGAGTCTATTGTGGTCTCTTGGACACATGTATCGAAACAAAGAGACATAAAACAACTCTAGTCATACAAAGGAGAGACTCTGCATGCTGTCTTTTAATAAATATATATCATTAATGATTGTATGACATAAGTCGTCTCTTCACTTGTACAACGGTGCTCGAGTTGTCTCTCTATATCGGAACACGTGATAGAGACAGTCTCTTCGTCAAGAGCCCATCCAGCCGTCTCTTCAAGGGTTAGAGGGGCTATTTGTAAAAATACACTGCCACATCAGCTCAAGAGCCCACTCAATCTATTACCTTTGTACATGCCCTTAAAATGACACATTAATTTCTTTGCTGGATTCCCAAGGGAGGCCAACAGTTTTTTAAAAAATTGACAAAGTCACTAGATAGATACTCTCTCTGTTTGTTTATTACTGACGTTCCGACCAGAAATTTGAACTGAAAAAACCACTAGCTCCAGCTGTCCGGACGTTATCAAATGAAAAACAGAGGAATAATAGCTAGGCTCCAAACATTCAGATAGAAAAGTTACCATGGATCGTGTACTTCCATGCAAGTGCTCTCATCAATCCTTCAATGGCCAGTAGGCTCCAGAGGACTGAAGCTTAAGGGTATCTTCCTTTAATTTCGTTAAATAAAGGAACTGATATAAAGTAATGTCGACACTGTAAGCAGCTGATCCGACAAGACAATGACACACATACTCCATAAACAAGTAGCCAGCCAAAAAGCTAAGGGTGTGTTCGTTTCCTCTCCTCTAAAATTTAGCACTATCACATCAAAGATAATCTTATTATTTATAAATATTTTGATCAATTTAATGACAAAACCCTATTGACAGATTGGTGCTAATTTTCGAGATGAATCTAATGAGCTTAATTAATCTATATTTTGCTAAAGTGATGCTACAATAACCGTCTTCTAATCATGACTTAATTAACCTCATTAGATTCGTCTCGTAAATTAGTCTAGGGGCCTGTAATTTATTTTATAATTAAACATTATTTAATACTCTTAAATAATAAGATTCTTTTTGATGTGACAGCTCTAAAATTTAGACCTCAGAAAACGAACACACCCTAAGACATGAATGACAACAATAAACTCGGCCTAAGAACTGAACGAATGGGACAAGAATAATCCCAAAAAGGGAACTCGGTAAGCTTTAGAAAAGGTGGATGCGGAACTAGTTCTGTGAGAGAGGAACCAAGTGGGAAACATTCTTGCACACATTTCTTTCTGCACTACACTACCGGTTGCATGCTTGCAAGCACTACAAGTGGTGTTTGGCAAAGTGGAAGTGACAATATTATTAGCTCGAAAAACAAGTGACAATATTATTCCTTCAGCCATCTGAGGTTCATCAAGTGTAATCTCATGCAACAATATTAGAAAGATTGTACTTTTTCGGAATAAGATGCATATATGTAGAAATTTACGTTGTTTAGTTGAGCATGAAGAGTATTAGGGACAAATGGGACCCATTCACTATATTGGTAGATGGGGCGCATGCATATTATTTTTTGGTATCCTTGCCGCATTTTGTACACTGAAAACTCTAGCTAAACAAACATAAGTGAAACCAATAATGGTTTTTACACTGTAAATTCAAATGAAATATATACTAATCTCATGGTTTGTTCATAAGGCAATCAACTGTCAGCGTGTTTTGCTTTTTTTCATGAGGATTTCTATGACTTTCCTACGTTTCCAACTAGTAATATTAGTATTACAGCTTGTTGCAATTCTACATGATGTTGTTTTTTAAAGGACCGTACATGTTCAGTACCACACACTTAGGTTACGTATGCTACCACTCCCCAGCATTTTTTCCAGATTAGGGATGTTCGTCCCTTGCAAGTATAGCAAAAGTTAGGGTGTGTTCGTTTCCCCCCTCTAAAATTTAACACTGTCACATCAAAGAGAATCTTATTATTTATGAATATTTCGATAAATTTAATGACAAAACCATATTGACAGATTGGTGCTAATTTTCGAGATGAATCTAATGAGCTTAATTAATCTATATTTTGCTAAAGTGATGCTACGAGTAACCGTCTTCTAATCACGACTTAATTAACCTCATTAGATTCGTCTCGTAAATTAGTATAGGGGCCCTGTAATTTATTTTATAATTAAACTTTATTTAATACTCTTAAATAATAAGATTCTTTTTGATGTGACAGCTCTAAAATTTAGACCCCAGGAAACGAACACACCCTTAGTTACCCAAAAAATTCTGGTGTGAACTCTGCATCGATCCTCGGGTGTTGAAAAAGTATTCATTAATAAAGGGTACGGTCGAACAACATTCTGATCAAATTTGGTTAAGAAGCTCTAATTAGTAATGGGAAAGGTGATGTTTAGGATGCGGGGTTAGGAGAGAATGTCAAAAAGGATTACACTTTAGTAAATTCTGGGTATAAACCCTGAAGAAATGTCTCTTATGTTATCATAATGATCACTAATATGAGCTTCTCCTTTCTTTTTTTCTTCCCAATGCTAATAAGAGCTTCTTGATGCCAACAAAATCCAACTGGAATAGTTTTTGCCTTGAGGCCAACAAAATGTCGAAGTACTGTTTTGAGGTTAAAATTTAAAATGAATATCATTCAAAAACATAATTACTTGATACGATTTAAAAAAACACATAACATGCAACGATAACTAGGACGAAGATTATTATCACTTGCTCAAACAATAAAAATACACTCAAAGCCGAGTAAATGCTTTGGTATAAACCTTGAAGAAATGTCTCTTACGTTATCCTTATGACCACTAATATGAGCCTTTCTTTCTTTTGAGAGCTAATACGAGGTTTAAAATCCAACTGGACTACTATAGTCCTTTTATAGACAAAATATCTAGTATGTTTTATCAAAGAATTATATTTCTTAGAAGAAAAATGTTGAGGTGTTGTTTTGTGGTTAAAAATTATAATTAATACCAGTCATAAACATAATTACTTGTCATGCTTTTGGGAAAAAACATATAACATGTCAACATAATAACTAGGATGAGGATTATTGTCACTTGCTCGAACAATACACATACACTCGCAAACCGAGCTTAGCTCAGATGGTTAGGTTCCTTGTGGTGCAATCGACCTACTCGGGTCCAAATCTAAAATTTGACACGGGTATTGCATTTGAAACTAATCATTCTTTTAGCTTAAGGTGACATCCCCTTGGACAACGAGGGTTTTTGGTGTGTGTGTGTGTGTGTGTGTGTGTGTGTGTGTGCGCGCGCGCGTGTGTGCGTGTGTGTGTGTGTGTTTATAGAGATGAATACTCATTTATACCGTGTTCGTTCTCTTTTTTTCTTAAAAAAAGAAAGACATTACACTCAAAGCTGAGGAACCGACGTACTACTCCGTAACAAGAATCGTATTATCCACTTATATTGCAAGAATATATATATAAGTATATATATATCCCATGCAACCATTCGAGGAACCATCCGCACTGAAATTATTTAATGGAATTAATCCACAACAGTGAGCTCTGATTTTGCAAATTCCCAGTGCACAAACGCGAAAATAATGAGGAACACCGGCCGGCAGAGCAGGAAAGTGTTACTCCCTCCGTTCCATTGAAAGTGTCATTTTAGATTTTTAGACACGTTCTTTAACTGTTCGTCTTATTCACAAATTTTTTATAAATGCTATATATTTTTTCTAACTTAATTTATTATTAGTGATGCTTTAATAATAATATATTTATTTTTATATTTTTATAAAGTTTTTGAATAAGACAAACGATCAAACGTGAAATCTGAAAAATCAAAAAACGACACTTTCAATGAAACGAGGTAGTACTTAGTTTTTCCTAGCTTATTGTCGTCGTCCATCGTTGTTAATCCGTGCAGGTGCGGTGCAGTCCTGAAAAAATTCTACTGCTCGTACCACTGTACCAAAATCGCAGGAGACTTGGGCGTGCACGCCACGGCTACTGGGGTGCACGTACGGGATACGGCACTGCTGCCGGTGCCTGCCTTGCAGAGGAAGAAGACCACCTAGGTATGAAACCTCGGACCACGATCGCCGCCGCAAACGTTGAAAGTAAAAGCAGGCGCCGCAGTTAAAGCCGGCCGGGCGAAAGATTTGAATTCAAGCTAGTATGTGGACTGACCATGCATGCAGCCGAAAGGAGCTGTGATTGGAGCCCGGCCCGGCCGAGAGTGCTGGACCACGGCCGGTCAATGCACATTGCATGCATGTGACCCCGCCGGCTCCACTACACGTTGCCGCCGCCGCTAGAGAGAGTAGCCGCTTCGTCATCACTCGGTCGGTCCACCACCCGTCCAATCACTGAAATCAAGCTCCATGCGGTAGTGCGTGCCAAGTCCATTGCTACTCCTAAAACTTTGCTTTTGATCGAGCTAGTCTCGACGGGAGTTTCATAAGTCGCATGATTCATATCAGCTAAAATGATGATATAGTAAAGTAATTAAGATAAAATAAGAATATCCATTTGCGTGGAACAGAGGAGAATGGAAAGAGACAAAAGGTTTTCATTCCTATTTGGAATTAATCCTTCCATTTTCATAAAATGAGCTGCCATGTAATAAAGAGAGAACGGAGAAGCTCATATTAGTGATCAATAAATGAGCTGCCATGTAAGTAATTTTGCTTGATGTGGCAAAAAAATTAATAAAGAGAGAGAAAGAAAGGGGTTTCATCTAGATGAAACCATCTCTACATTGTTTCCAAGACATTTCTCTTGCATGTATTACCTAGGACAGTAACAACAAAATAGAACTATATATGCATTGTATGAGGTATTTCATTCACCCTTATTGCTTATGTGGCATCTTGGAAACAATGAAATGAAACTCCCCACTTGGAGTAGCCTAACGAGCTATTTTCTAGCAAACTGATGAGAGCAAGCTCATTAGATTTACAGTTTTATACTGTCATTAATTCACTGCTATTATGTTTCTTTCAATGGGAGGCAGTATTCTCATGGACAACGAGATGTATATGTGTGACTTAGTGAATTTCAAATCAGTTGACCAAATTTTTGAGGCACTCGTAGCGGCATGGAGTGTTCATAAGGGCATGGTACGCGCATGCATCTATAGTGTATTTTACAAGGAAAAGTCATTTTCATAATAATTTTTTCGAGTCCTTATGAAAATCCTGCGAAAGGTGGCCTAAAGTGATCAACGCCACAACTTTTGTCAAACCTCTTAGAACCATAAAATTAAGCTATATACATTAAGCAAATATGCGATTTCTTTTTCTAACAAATAATAATATATGTAGCATTATTTTTCTGTAGATGGAGTTCTTGTCTTTCTCGTGTTAACATGAGGTTGCTATGAACCTAAGCTACTTGAGGTCAATTCCGGCCGGCTAGGAATCTCCATGGATTCAGTTCGTAAAGAAAAGCATCAACTCTCCATGGATGATCGTTCGTGCTTTTCGGCCGCAGAAAAGCACAAATACATGTTCCATAATCCATAGTCCATTAGTCCGCACCATGACTTGGCCGAAATTCATGAAAGTGGCCGGAATGATTGGTACGTATCGCTTGTAAGGTCTAACCGTCCATTGAGTGAAAATTGACGTGTCCTGTTGTTGTGGTCCATGTGTCTCCGTGAATCTCTCCACCCGGCCGTATGATGTCTCTCACCGTGTCCCGCACTATCGCCCTCAACGTCACTCGTGAACTGACCTCTACACGTACTAATATATGAGCATAGCAACTGATCAAGCTAACTAGGTTAGCAATGAACGCTTCTAGAGGCTCCACAGGACACAAGAAGAAGATGTGTTACCTACCTGGTATGAAAACATGGGACACACACATTCGAATTTCATGCTATTTACTTTATATACTTCTCTTTAATTAATCAATCTCTTGAATTCTATCGCAAAAAAATCTTCAGTTACAGTACTACTTATTAAAACAAGGAGGAATGGTGGGACGAACAATAATTATCTACGGGTTGCATGATTAAATTGGTAGGTGAATGGAGATTACGGACTTCAATTAATTTACACTCGAGTTGAATGTCCCTAATTGACTTGCTCATCCCACAGGAATAATGGAAGTCTTAGGTATGAAACTTTGTACATATTACCTCCATCCCATAAAAAGTGTTGTGTTTTCACTTTTGAACATAACATTATAAACTGTCCATCCTATTCAAAATTCAATGAAAACTTTAGCATGAATATATTATAATTAAAATATCTCTAATGACAAAATAAACTAAAACAATACATAAACATTTTTAATAATATGATCGATCAAACATGATGTTCAAAAGTAAAAAATAGGTCACTTCTTTGGGATGGAGGGAGTAGATGGCTAAGCTTAACAAGGTACTTATTAAAACACAGAACAATTTTTTGTACTCATTGGACAAAAAAATCATGGATCTAAAATTTTTAATAGGTTTTATAAGAATATTATAGTAAAAAATATAAAAAAAGTATGATGGAAAGGATTTATTTCCTTGAATAAAAAGTTTCAAATATGAAGAAGGTCTCAGATCGGCATTTGTGCTTGTACACTAAGTAGTCATGTCCTGTTGTCCCCATACACGTGATTCCTTTTTTTTTTTGAATAATTTGTCTCTGACTAGGATATGTTCCCTCTATATTTTACTGGTTAACCGAGGTTATCGTTCAGCCTAGTCAGTTCAAAACTCACTGAGATAGGATAGTAGAGGCCAAGGAGGGCTCAATCGCCCCTGCAATTTTCCTTTGAGGAACAGTGTCAGATTGGATAAATTAACACTGTTGGCCACCCTTGGATATTGTCTAAAGCTCTGTCGCAGTCAAAACTGATTTAACTTTGATGTCCGGAAATACGAAGGTAGTATTATTATCTAATATAAATAATTTATGGAATTTTAAAAGGTATCATTTGTCTATGTTCTTGTTATGCCAAAAGATTTTATCGTTCCTACTATCAATGTTTCAAAATAACCGAACTATCCGGTGGAACCGACCAGAATTGGTTCACCAGTTAACCGGAAAATCGATAAAATCATTCAGTTAATGGGATCAAATTTGATTTGATGAGCAGATCGTTGATGACCAGTTATCGAACCAATTTTACTGGTTAACCGAGGTCCGCCGGTTTAACCTGCGAACCGGTGTAACCGGTTCGGATCAGTTTGCTAACCGATTAACCGGTCCGTTAGACGTGATTTTGTTAACCTTGCCTACTATGCGATACACTAAAGAAGAAAGGAATCCTCACAACAAAGTAGAAAGAAGAAAGGAAAACGAGCATGGTTTGCGGCATCGCTTCGACCACCAGGTTGCAAGAGAAGGCTGCGGCTTCTATGTGCCCAGCGCATATGCCGATCCGTGTGCCGGTACATGTGGAGGGCTCCGATGCGCCCTGTTACATGAGCCGGGCCTACCTATTTTTCCGATCGCGTGATTAAGCAGGATGAAACAGCACCGTCATCTCTCTCTTCTCCGTTGCTTTCTTTGACTCGAGCGCTCATGCTCTCTGGCCATGCCCATGTATTTCAGCAAAGCTAACAGAAGTGATGGGGATATAGAGTTTTCTCATCTGAATGTCGAGTTCATCCTCAAGTGCTTTCGAGAAATTTAATTCCTGGTGGATTTGGATGCCATAAAGCCCAGCAATGGAGAAGTAGATTCTTAAATTCTTGCGACAAGGATCTAGATTATCGCAGCATGAAAGTACAATCAAATCAAGCAGGCCCTCCATTTGCACAAATCGAAACAAATCCCCGTAGGCAGAGGTAGAGTTGTTCGGATTTGAAGGGCAGTATGTTGTCCGTTTTTCCTTTTCCTTTTACACGCTCGGATAGAACCATTCAGCCATAGATCAGAGATGAACACGTGGATAATGACAGAGTTTATGGCAGTAAGTAATGAAGTGGGTCCGGCTCCTCTGGGATGATCCAGGCCCTCCGCTTATGCCGGCACACGGATCGGCATATACGCTGGGCACAGAGAAGCCGCAGCCGCAAGAGAAGGCCGGGATTGTGCGAGTCCGACCAGGGGCGCGTGAAGGGCACAAGACGTCACGTGCCACCCGGGCCCACATGGAAGGAGGAATGAAACCGGAGCGTGCTCTCGAGACAGGCCGCATGCACTCCGGGGCCCGCCGCAGGCTGGCCCAGTTGGGGCCCACACGGTGTGCATGCGTCTGTGGCCCACTGTTCGTACTCATGCAGCACGCTTACTGCACGCACCTGCCGTGTCGACGCATTCGTACGTGTCGTGCACCCCCAACCTACGACCGCGTACGTGACGACGAAGACAGAGAGAGACGACGCATGCGCGCGGATGGCAGAGACGTATCGAACACTAGCTAGCTACTAGCTGGCTAAACATCGCGCATGCACCGTGCACGCCTGCTAATGGACACAGCCTTACAGCTGTGAAATGGAGCCCGTCAGGAACCGTAAACTGAAACAGGTCAGCAGCCTAGTGGGCACGGTGTCTAACAGCTATACATAAACAATTACATACTACTAGTATTAATAACAAAACATTTATGATGTGACTAAGTAATTGATGATAAGATGTTATCAAGTTGTACAATTTAGAAGAACAGAAATCCTTCGAATCAATCAATCAACTGAATTGAAATAATTTCAATCGGTGCTCAATCTCGCTGGCTTTAGAGGTATGAGACTTTTTGGATGATCTCCATGATATGACCTTAGGCTTCGTTTGGATGTAGATATTGGAGGGCTTGCCATTGAATTGAGATCAATATATACCAAATCAGCCTAGATATTGAATTGAGTTCAATGCCAAAGCCATTGTTTGGATGTAGATAGAATTACAAGATGATGACGATTTCCTCCAATACGGAGGGGTTGGCTCGGTATTGGGAACAAGGGGCTGACTAGGTGATGAATTCTGGTTGGTATTGAGCTAAGTTTCCAATTCCGAATTCCATGACATCCAAACAAAGGCATTCAGATCTATCAATGCCAATTTCAAATTCTAAGGCTGAATATCTACATCCAAATGCAGTGTTAGAGATTTCACGGATGTTAGTTCGGTCCCAAAGTGGCGGTGGGAAAGACAACGGAGGCGGGAACGTCGCCTCGCGGGTGAGGGGAGATGACGACCAAGGTGGAGGGCTGTGGAGTCGACCAGTTAGTGCGACAAGAGCTAACTCGACTGAGAAAGAGAGAAAAGAAACAGAAGAAGGTTGAAAACAATATTTTACAACCATTGATTATTGATCCAATGGACTTCGTCATCAACTGGAAGCTCTGGGTTTTTAGGCCATTGAAAAATAAATACCCCATCCCTTAAAAGAAACATAAAAATGCAAACGTCCTACATATGGTGGGATATGGCTTTTCAAGGTTTCTTGTCTCCTATCAACGGTGTTGGATTAGTTTTAAATGCTTTTGTAATAACTTTAATATAAATGAATTTTCCTTTTCACCAAAAAGTTTTGTCAATGGCCAAAAATAATATCTTTTAACTTCGCGTGTTTCTGAAAATGATAACATGAATTGATGGAAATTTAAATCCACGCTGTGCGTAAAAAATGATGTGGGGCAGCTAGTTAGGAGGACAAAAAAGAGGAACTAAAAAGAAGCATACATAGAGGAATATAACAGAAAAGGGCCCCGAGATAGAGAACAATATTCCTTTTAAGGTCCAGTGCATATGTATATACCATATACTCCTATAAAAGAAGATACGAGAGTGATTGGTGAAAGTGTTGGCGAAAAATGTGTTATCTCGAAGGAAATGGACATGACAAAAGAAAAGCTTCAGCTGCCTCTTTTCCCTTACCTTTGTGAAAAAATATATTGGACACTATTTTCCCCATAAAGATTAAATAGGAATATAAATAACAACATATAACCGGTTCCAGGATGTTTATAGAAAGAGAATTGATAGACGCTTTTATCATATATATTATTCCCAAAGATACATCTTGTAGTAAAATGATAGTAATAAAATATGGTTTGTCAGTTTTAATTCATTTTCATATTACATGACCTCTTTTGTGAGATCATGCGGCTATAAACATGTCTAATTTACATGGTGCATTGATCCAATGATCCTTGTGTATACATGCCTCCAAGCAATGCAAACCGGCTTCTCAAGCATTAATAGCACTTAATAAAGCCCTAGAAAAGAATGATATGATCATTAACACTTGTTTATTGGACCAAAATTTATACTCCTGGTCTTGAAAAAATTGCAATTCTTAAATTACAAAAAATGAATCATCCAAGAGATCTATATGTTAGGCATGTCCACGGACCTTTACATTAGTTAGGCAACTGAGAGACGAAAATGTGACTACAGATGGAATCGTGTCATCTAATCTTGTCTCACATATATCCTCTCGAGTGAAGGGTATGACCAGACAAGTTAGGTGCCGGTATTGGGCAAGGTGTACGACTCCTACACACGTGTGAGACCATCTCAACACGGAGCACACTATAGTGCGCCTAAAAGCTTCACCTCCTACACATATCCTTCTTTTTTTCGCCGGCTCGATAAATGATGAGTTGAAATCAAAGACGTGAGTCATGCCTAACCCGAAAGGTAAGCTTGTTCGACCCGACGAGCTGCCAGGTAACAACAGCAAACGGCAACAGCTCGACCCAAAGTGAAAAAGCGAGGGTCAGAAGAAATATGCGTGTCAAATTTTGATACTTGCACCTATCATATAGGAAAAGCAAAAAGCTAGCCCAGAGGAAAAGACGATTGATCTCCACAACAAGAGAGGCATCAATAACCGAGATATGTAAGTAGATAAATTAATTCGCGTGAAAGATAATTTTATATATACAAGATAGAAAAGGTCTAATAGAACACTCATGAATTGACATAAAAAACACTAATTCATGATGAACTGATTGCGGAAAACCAAAGTTTCTTGTTAGAATCAAGGCCATAGATATATTTTCATTCATTTGAAAAAGCTAGCTGGATGTGGACAGTTGCTCGAATTGATATTGTACCCATGAAAATACAGTTGTACTACACATTATTTGACATTTAATCGGTATAACTGACCATATGCTTCTAGAAGCATGGGATGAGGATGACGCGATCAGGTTCTTCATTCATTCATTCATGCGTACCATCATATATATCACATGTCGGCAGGTTAGGAAAATCTCAGCACATGCCACCAAATCACAACAAGCTCATATTTTAATTAGTGATACTGCACAACTGGAAACTTAATAGTAGCAATTAATTAAACTATAGCTACATTGTTTGTCACTATATAGAGGTAAATAAAATATCTACGTGGCACATGCATGTTCATTGCACCTAATAAGAAAAATGAAAATCAACAAGAAAGCAACACTCTGTGCATCGGGTGCAGCTGGGAATATATGCAGGAATTGATTTGTTAAAGAGATGGATGACTTCATCAGCGCAGTATAGGCTGTCATTTACTTGCAAATAAATCCTCCTGGAATCTCATAAAAGGAATGCCTTCACACTAAACATTTAGATTCTTGTTAGGTACCTTGCAGTGCTATTAATTTCTTAAAAGTACGTTTGCTATTAGAGTTTAATTGGATCGAAGATGCTACGAGAACTCCACTATGGACACAAAAGATCGACACTACCACATATGCTTAAATTAGAGTTGACAAGGACATAGGGAACATACTTGGGAAGGAAGGGCATATATGCATGCATAGGGGGAACTAACTGAAAATTCGACAGAGAACAAATGCTCGATGCAGCAGCACATAATTAAAAAGAACGATTTTGATCGGCAGAAAAAGTCAAAATCTTTAATAAGAAGAAACACTGCTAATTGAGAATATTCCCTTTTCCCATAAAGTTGTTAATTTCGATTGATACACCACGTCTGGAAACAATGTTCCAAACCAAAAGTGGCTGAATTGATGTTGAAGCCGGCCGGCGGTTCTTTAATTTTGCACAGTCCAATATAAACAAAAAGAGACACTTAGAGAGAGAGATATATATATCTCTATCTTAGTGCAAAAGGAATATGTAAGAGCGGAGGAATAAATCAATCATTTGAAAGCCGAGCAAAAGATGTCCTATTTAATCAGTAAGATTCCTCTCTTCTTGCTTTGGGATTAGTTTGCAGTTTGTACAAACAATTAGGTGACACCTGAACAAATTGATGAAGAGATATGGGCAGCAGACCACTAACACAAGGCAGCTAGCTAGCAACAAGCTCTAGTAGGTCGGCCAGCTTTCTAAAAAGTTCCTCTAATAAGAAATGAGCTAGAAACGAACAAACGAGAGATCATTTTGAGTCATAAGGCGACAAGGAAAAGGCAATGAAAATGCCGATGTGTGTGTGTTGCCAAGCAAAAATCACCGTTACCACTTACCCCCCATATTGCATGCATATTCCCGTAGGCAGCCCAGGCCACTTGATCTGTGTGTGATCCTCTCACATCGTCGTCGTGATGAGCTTGCAAGTTGCAGGGATCGATGCATGCATATCCCCGCGCCAGCTCCTCCTCACCATCACGCGTCTTTATTCTTGTGCTCCCCTCCGTACGGCCATGCACTCCCGCTGTGCGACGACGCCGTGGTCGCGGATGACGGCGTGGACGGCGCCGCCCCCGACGAGGACATTGCCGGCGCGGGCGACGGCGGGCCGGGCCGGATGAGCTGCTGCGTCGAGAAGTCCAGGATCTGCGGCGCCGACGACATCGACGATGACGGCGACGACGTTACGCCGCCGAACGGGAGGTTGACGCCGCCGCCGCCGCGCCCATGGTCATCATGAACTGCTGATGCTGCTGCTGCTGGTGGTGGTGGTGGGCCCCGGCCCGGCCCTGCAGCAGCTGCGCGTACTGCATCAGGTCCGGGTACGGCACCACGGTCTGGTGATGCTGCTGGTAATGCTGCTGGTGGTGCGGCATTGCCGCCAGCGTGACGCCGCCGCCGGCGCCAGGCGGCACGCGGCGGTCGGGGATGCCGCGGGTGACGACGAAGCCGAGGTCGGTGCGGCCCTGGACGCGCTCGGGGAAGTTGAGCTTGGCCTTGGTGCCCTTGAACCGGAGCGCCGCCTCGTCGTAGGCGATGGCGGCGTCCTCCGCCGTGTCGAAGGTGCCCAGCCACACCCGCGCCGCCTTCTTCGGGTCGCGGATCTCCGCCGCCCACTTCCCCCACGGCCGCTGCCGCACGCCTCGGTAGTGGCGCCGCCGCCCTGCTGCGGTGCGTGCACACAAAACAATTAGGCCACTTGCTAATCCCAATTAACAGATACCAACAGATCAACACCGCCATTGATTCTCACATACTAGTATGTCCGTGCTTTTCTTAATCGCGGCATGTGTTCGCGCACCCAATCAGGCGCAGGGGCGTTTCGTCAGAGCCTACGTCCTTCGCGTACGCGCATAAAATATTCGTGGGCAAATTCAGCATAGTTATTAGCGTATCTTCGTGCATGATACTGGCGAGTTCTTGTACTTTCCCGAGAGTTCATTATCCACTGACCCCCAAACCCAACCCCAACCCACGGCTGGAGCTGCTGCTGCTGGTAATACTAAGTGGCAGTGATTGTTAACTAACTGGAGGAGGCGACGTGTGTCGCTAATTTGGCCGGTGCGATGCTTCCAAGCGGCGCAATCGAGCGCGCGTGGCACGCTTTCGCAATCGACTAATCGAGACCCTCCTCGGGCGCGGGACAAAGATGTAAAAATGCATCCTTGGATTGGGCGGATGGTTACGTACCTTGCTCCTCCTCGGCGGCGGCGGCGGCGTGCTGCTCCGCCGGCGCGGCGCCGGAGGGGTAGGTGAAGCCCTGCTGCTGCGGCGGGAGGTGCTGGTCGGGGGAGGCGCGGATGACGTGGGCCAGCGCGGAGGCCACGGCGGAGGCGTCCTGGTCGGCGCGCGCCGAGAAGTAGTACTGCGCGTACGCCTCCGGCGACGGCCCGGCGGCGACGTACGACGACGACCCTCCCCGCCGGCGCCGCCGCTCAAGCTGTACTCCTCCTGCTCGCGCTTGGCTGCCGCCGGCGCCGGCGGTGGCTCCTCTTCCTCCTCGTCGGCGGGTAGAGGCCTCTTCCCATGCTTCCGGGGATCCACCTTAATCGGCTACCGATCCCGCCTCCTGCCGTCGCCGGAGATGGATGATGGATCGATCCGGCCGGCGGCGGCGCCCGGGCATGCGTCGGCAGCAGGCGGTGTGACGTGTGACTTTGAAGGCTCTTTTGCTCTCTCTCTCTCAGCTCGGCACAACAACGTGCTGATAAGAACGCAACGCGGAGAGAGAGCGCAGAATGTCTTCTCTTATCTTTATGTGAGCGAGGAAAAAAAAAAGCTGGCTGTTGCACTTGGCCTATTCGGCTATATAGGCCCTGTTCGTTTCCTGCCTCTAAAAATTATACCCATCACATTAAAGAGAATCTTACTTATTTAGTAGGACTTTTATTAATTTAATGACAAAACCTATGTCACGACCCCCTCTAATTTGCGAGGCGAATCTAATGATCCTAATTAATCTATGTTTTGCTACGGTGATGCTACAGTAAACATCTTCTAATAACATCATAATTACCCTCGTTGGATTCGTCTCGTGAATTAGATAGGAGGGTCTGCAATTAGTTTCGAAATTAGACTTTATTTAGTACTCCAAAATAATAAAATTCTCTTTGATTTGACCCCTCTAAAAATTATATACCTGAAAACGAACACACCGTGTATGTGAACTGCGAGTTCCCTTTGAGAAAAGGGATGACAAAAAGGGTTGTCTTGTAACTTGGGGCTTTCTCTAGGTGCTTAACTTTATTAGCATGTCGTAAAAGACAAGAAAGTGGCTTCATCAGCCCCCGGTCTAAACAAGATTTTACCTTGCCGGTGGGTTTGCCTATAATTAATTTCGGTGACATGAGACCTTTGAAATCCACATAAACGGAAAACAATATACTTTTCCATGGAAGTGTGTAATGCACGATTTACCTGCTTGCCGGTGAGCTTGCAGTATGTCAACATGTGGATTTTCTGTTTGGTTCATAAAACAGTAGCAAAAATTCATCGAAAGTCAGGAACACGTTTCCGGAAAAGAACAAAGAACTCTAAATTAAATTGGTAGAAATTCATGTATATGCTTATTTCTTTGATATTTTTATTGTCTCCTTTTTAGCTAGATACCATATCTACATAGATGTGTAATATACACATACAGAAAACTCACTGCTAGCTAGGCTGTATTTCAATTTTGTTAAGAGAGCTCAATTCAAGTCCACTCGAGTAGAAGCTTACCCTTCTTGCAAGACGAAGGTGTGCCCCCCGATCTTTGCCCAACCTACCATGAGGATCCACCCCAAGAGTTCAGTCCAACTCATGTGCACGACTAGGGAACCAGCAAGTGTGCTTTTTTTAAAAATCTCAATATAAAAATTCAGTCCCAATGTAAATCGAACCCATGACCTTACAGTGTTACTAAGAGTACTAACCACTAGTCTAACACCCCTTTTCCATGTAACATATGCATACACAACTCACAACATGTACTAGTTGTCATATAAAAAATAACTAATCGTAAATAAAAGTTAACATCTGTCATGATAAAAACTTGAATCCGGGTAGACAACTTTTACCACAAGAAATTCAAATGAGTTACACTTGTTATTAGCTTTGTAAGTATGTCACGATCACTACCTTTAGTTACCTTCTCTTACTTTTTCTCTTAGACAAAATTTGTTTTTGCAGTAATATTAGTATACGAAACCAACAATAAATTAACAAATTATGAGGAACCAATGGTAACTGCTTAGCATATCAAACAAGGGGTCGTGTTTTCCAATGCTTGTGGAGAGGAATATATCTTACTGGAGTAGTGTGCAGAGGGGTCTGGTTGTTAGTTCCACCACCAACACATGTTTCTCACGCGTGGTGATTTTCTGACACGTGCTATTGCCGTGTGTCATCTTCAGCTTTTGTGCAGCCAGATTGCACCCTCAGTGTGGAAAGGATAATTAGTATTCAACAGTGAGTGAAGGACTCAAATTGTAATACACCACAACCAGAGAGTGACAGGCTCGTGCAACACACAGGTGCAGTTATGTGTTGCAGTCGATGAAGGTACCGGCTTTTACACGTTCTAAATACTTAGTCTAAGTATTAACTTAGAGTACAACTTTTGTGAGCACAGAGGACATGTGTCTATCCTAGTTTAATTATTAATTATGGTTTAATATGCATATCAAACCTCTTATCGTAGTATTAAATATGTTAAATTAGTTGTAGATATGTCATATTAATGTGTCAAATTATAATTTCAAGTGTAGAAATGTCAAATTATGCATCACGTGTCGGAAAATGGTTTGTTAGAGATCTGAGCCCTCAAATCAAGATCAGAAGGTTATCATACTGTACACGTTACTTGTGGCACATGACCCTATGCTTAAAAATTATTTACCTTGACTTATTCATCTTAAAAAATAATGGATTTATTCTAGGTATGTATGTAGTCTAAGTATTGACTTATTCAACTTCATATCAGACAATTATAAATTCAATTCATTTATTGTGAATTATGGTAAGTGGTCCATCAAACAAGTTTTAAATGTTCATCTCTATGTTGAACAAACCAGTAGAAATTTATTTTTGCCAACATTATGTAACTTGAATTTCTTTTAACGAGGATTATTGGCATCATAATTTAGTAACCTCTAGTTGGATGGTTTCGTGTAGTAGTGAGATGTATCCTTTTTGAGAGAATTCCTTCTACGCTATTGAAAGTTACTTGTTTTTTATTTGCCATTCATATAAAATTCTGATTCCCTCAGTGTCATTTTTTTAAAAAAATTGGCCATCTATACAGTGTTAAATGACACATGTAAAGACATGACGTTGCCCCTAGGAGTTACACCCATGTTGTTTGATGAAGACGATCATACCGATTTCTGAAAAACAAAATGATATGTAGATGTGTGGTTGCACATATGAGCAAAAAAGAAATGCAATAATGTCCATGCATCCCCCGCCACCTCTTACAACAATATACAGAAATTGACATGTTTCAGTGACAACAAAAAACAAACAAATTTGGCAAAAAGTGACATTGGCCGTCTCAAAAAAAAAAAAAGACATTGGTGGCAAATAAGGAACCACTGATGACCATGTATTACTGCAGAGGATACGCGTCTATAGCAGCCCCCTTCTATCGTTGTACTGTATCGGATCAGCGGTGTTATTACAGCACTACAGCACCATCGTCATGTACCAGTTTGCTCCCTCCTATTTGACTGTAGGAATTGCTGCAACCCTCTGAATTTTCTTCGTAGGAGCAGAGGATACGGACTCCCTCTCTACCAATAAAATCAGTACAACTCACTTATTATATATGCGTGTATGAACCATAGACACACGAAAAAAGAAAACGAATATCCATGTGGATCGACCCATGCCACAGAAATCTGGTTTTGCTATGTGCCTCCCGCTCGTGGACAGCTAACTGGCCTGGTGAAGAGGTGATGAACAGCAGGATCAGGCGGTGATATGGTACGGTGTAGGCAAAGAGAATACTATTACTCCCGATCGCATCGCAAGGTGTCGTTGTTAGTGTTGCTCGTCAGGTACAGCGACGTTGTATTCAAGTGTCTTGAGTCGGATACGCAGGCAGGCAGGCCGGGAGGAGAGACAGATTGGGGGCGTCAATCGCCAGGACGTGCGCCCATACCAATATTCTATGATGAAGAGAAGTTCCCAGTCAAATTGAACTCTGCACTTGGATTTATCTAATCCGATTAAAGAGTAGCAGAGAGAGAGACATAGTACTTATTATATAACAACTAAATGTTTCCGATGGATGATGGATTAACATGTTCACAAAAGTCCGTCGTCCTCAGCTCCGTGCCAGGTGTGGACCTAGTCAAAGGGCGGCCCGGCCGCAGATGGACACGGGCCTCACATGCACGCCCGTCGCCGTCCCGAGGTCAAACCCCGGCCGATCCGTCGCGCGGCGCCGGCACGCCTGTCGCGGGACGGCGACCTGTGATGGCCCGGTTTCAACGGTCCGGCCGCCAAAGTCGGCGCCGCGCGCAGGTCGCCGGAGCTCGCGTCCGCCGCGTTGACATTGGCGCGTGTGCCGGACGCCGAGGCCAACCAATAGGCTCCCGGCCCTTTTCCTCTGTCCACCACCACAAAAAGGCTGCAAGACGAGATCGATCTAGGGAAGAGAGAGACCTCGTTGAGAAATTCAACTACTGGGCGTGTCGAGCTCACGTTAAACGTACGTGAATTCTTGCTAAGCTAGTGTTTTGGCCGGTCAAAACAGCGGCGAAGAGGATGGCCCAGCCAGCTAAGCTAGCTCTGCCTGATGAGCATCTACGGGTCAGGTTAGGCTGGCTAGCTGCCGGGTTTTCAACGGTCTTTGTGCAGAACCGACACGACGACGACGAGCTGCCGGCCGCTACGGAATCTCCCGGCTGGTCAAACGGGACGATGGGACTTGTCGATCTCGAGCAGGGCAGAGGCAGGCGGCCAATGCACGACGCAGCCACACGGCGCCGGCCGGACAAATCGTTTTCCGGCGGTCAGAGACTCGCATGGATCCAACTTGCGATTCTTGGCCAACTTCTTCCGCCTCCGTAGCTTCGACTCCATCGATCCATCCGATCCGTAACGCGCAATGTCCCGTCCATTTCGAACCACTGTTTGACTTAGCGTGTGTGACAGAATCACGCCAAGTCCAGAATCGTGCCTTACAAATGGACGCGGCCTCGATCGGTATATATTCTTTTCTTACTAATAAGCTACGTAGCCTGATCGGTTAAAACTTGCAACATGCGGCATGTGAATATTATTACAATTGTTTGACGAGTCACGTGTTGTTTGTCACGTATCGATCGAAGAGTATGCATTCGCGTGCTGCACGGCAGTAAAAGGGAGGCAGGTAAGTGTGGCATCCACACTCTTGTAATTAGCGAGCAAAGTAGTCTCCACACACACTACAGCGCTCGAGTATATGACAAGTGACTAGACGGCAACTGTTCTGTCGTCAAAAGTTGTTGAGACGTGCTAACTGAAAACTTTGACCTCTACCACAAAAAATGTGGCAAATGTTTGGAAAGAATCAAATAGTAGAGCTTCCATGGACCAAGCATTAACAATAGTACAAATGTCGCATTTGTATCCACACCAATGTAAACTACTCCGTCCGTTTTAAAACAGGTTCTACTGTTACACGAGGGCATGAGCACCACTCCCAAAACAGTGTCGAAAGTCCGGCAAAATCAACAATTACTCTTTATATATGTTTCTATTCATTGTTCGGCTACTTACTTAATTATTTTTTTATGATGTAACTTATGACTACAGTATAGTTATGCAGTAGTATTACGCAAATCACACATCCACGACGCTGCGATTAAAACAAGAACTTGTGTTCAGTCGACGTACTACACTACTGGATTAGGATATAGATCGGCCACCGACGGGACGGTTAAAACAAAGTATTGGATGTGCCGTCGACTGAATTTCAGTTGATTGAAGAGAAGAAATGCGATAATAGTAAGTTGTTAGAGCATCTCCAACCGTTCCTTAAATAAGATTGCTAAATCAAAATTTAGGATGTGATGAGTAAAAATCATTCTCTAACCGTTCTCTAAATGAGGTTGCTAAATTTATCAACTCCCAATTCATAGTCCTGAGGTTGCTACATTTAACCACATAATTCTCACTCCGAAAGCATATTTAAACTATTTAAGAAACGATTATTGGGAACTGTTAGAGGACATGTCTTTTTGTTATTCCTAATAGATATAGCAACTTTGTCAAACCAATGTTTTGGGAGTAAAATTATTGGAACTATTGGAGATGCTCTTAAAGGCTTAATTTGTCCAAACATGATAAAACACACCATCAAGAAAATATGTTTTCCTTGGACTACACGGCTCTTTTGTTTTTCTTTTACGGGGAAGGACTGGAGGACCGGTTCTCAAATCAGTTAAACTAATTTTTTAGAAGTATATGTCAAAGCATTTAGTTTATTCAGATATGGAATCATAATTGTCTTTTATTGGTAACATAGAAGTAAGATATAATCTCTCTTTGGGTATAATTTATTGAAACATCTCTTGCAAGATAATCTCTCACGCCGAATGAAAGTAAAATCAATATGTACCATTGCTGGGCCCATAGGCCAGTGTGTACTACCATAACGCCTTGACGTCAAGGAGCCTCTTGGAGCTGAAGATGGGCGATGTTACTGATGAGTAACGCCAACTACAACTGGCTAAATTCATTTTATGTACGTAAATAAAAGTAATTGATCGTTGCTCATTAAATGCAATGAACTATTAGTCAAAAGGTATAACTTGCTGCATCTTGACTTGGTTTATATTTTGATCCGAGTTATCCTCCTCCAGTACCTACACAGGCATTGAAAAACATTCGTGAAGTTTTATGTTGCCACAATTTAAGAATTGGACATTTAATAAAGTGGACAATTCTTCCCCCTTTCTTCTTGACGCAAGAAAAAGAAAACGCATTTCTATACATTGATTGGCAACTGTTTACGCCGAACGGAATAAGTTGTTGCGTCAAAGCTGCACCGTGGATTAATTGGAGCAACAAGAATAATAAACTGAATATATAATGATTTTTTTCTGTAATCAGCAAGAGAAACTGCTGACTTAGGGAACCTGACGACGGGTGGCTGACTGGAGCTTTCGGCTGGTGAAGCGACAAAACGAACAGCTGCACATTGGTCAGTAGTTCGGGTAAGGGAAAATCGTTGCTTCAGCTTGAGAAATAAAATAGTCAATCAACGTTTTGACTCTTTCCACGGGCACAATAATCAGTTATCTTTACAAAACTCAGTCTACAGTCAAGCAGCTAGCTATAAGCCAATGAGTGCAGTTTTTGTGAGCACAATGCTTTATACCCAACCTAGTATAACTATTCATTATGGTGAAATATAAATATCAAATCTATAATTATATTATTAATATTATTAAATATATTAAATCAGTTGTAAATATATCTCATTAATATATTAAATTACAATTTAAAGCACAAAAATATTAAATTCGTACATCATGTGTCATATCACTTCTTGTAAGTTCTAAGTCATCAGATCACGATCAAATGGTCATCAAACTGTCCACGTCACCTTGAGGGCACATGCCCCGGTACTCACTGAAGTTTTTACCTAAATAAGATGAAATAGAGCCCCTGAGCTCCTAATTAGTGGACCTAATTTTATCTTATAAGTATTAGCGCTTGTCTTACACAAGTAACAAGTTGTGAGGGAAGAAAAACAACCCGGTAAGTGCGACATTAAAACTAGTAAAACAACCGTTTGTCAAAGCTCCGGAGCAACATGATGAGTTTCAATAATACCACAGAAAACTAAAGGCCAAATTTGCTGGTGGACACCCTTCATTCTTGATATTTGCTGGAAGACACTACAGAAACTAACCTTTGCCAATGGACACCATTTAATTGTGACAATTTGCCAAAACACACTTGATGCTTAAAGTAATAATTTGTTACAAAAGAGTGGGGAGAGAATGATTGTTTGGACCCTTATGCCCCTAGCAGCCAACACACGGAGGAAAAAAACATCCGCCTCATCCCATCGTCTCATCCGGAACGACCGCAACAACACGAAAAAAAAATAGCGCTGCTGCCTGTGCCCGTCGCCCATGTGTTTGCTGCCCCCGCAGAAGCTCGCCGGCCTGAGCTCGCGGCGGATCTCAAACAAGAAACTGAGATGTATGGCATGGATGGATAATGATATATGTGGATATTTTGCTAAATATATGCCTTTTATTGTCTTTCAAATAAGGCGTGATCACATTGTCATATATAATAATATTTATGATATATATAATATATAAAAAAGGATTACCTGGTGACATGTGTTGAAATAGCTACAAGGGCATTTCGGTCATTTGTGAAATCTTCTCTCTCCTTCATGCATGAAAAGTCATATTCTAATGGTTAAAATGTGTGTTGGCATATTAACACAATTGAGTAGTGTCCATTGGCAAAGACCCACTTGAGGAGTGTCCTCTAGCAAAGACCACAAAAGAAGAGTGTCCACCAGCAAATTTGGCCAAAACTAAAAATCCAAAATACACGCAGAAGAATTTAAGAATGGAGAAACAAGATAAACAACCACTTATAGTATATTTGGTTGCTAATTAGCTTCAGTATAATATTTTTCCCTGTAGTTAGTAGTCTTGCACTCTTGTCATAAGAAATAAAATTAACGGACCAATCTTGCTTTACTTGAAAAAAATTTGTTTATCTGATAGATGGGCTAGCAAACTAAGAGGTAATTAAGAGGCTAGGCAAGTTGCCGTGTTAAAACAAAAAAAAAACTGTATATAATAAGAGCGCTGCTATACGTGCGACTGGACCATCCGACTCATCCTTCCGATCGGTGCAAAGGGCAAGAGATAATGCAGAATCACAAATCGTGATTAGCATCCTACGGTTGGCGAGCAGTCGGAAGGTTCAGTCGTATCATTCAGTCGGACGTACAGCTATTCCGATATAATAAACATGATACGAAAATTATGACTACAATGCCTGAAATGCAGCAGATCCCAACTACGGATTTGCCGTACGTGGACATGGGCAAGTCTGAACACTGCCATGGACTTTGAGGCCGTGCATATGTGTACCGAGACGGCTGCTCTCACCTGATGTTCCGGGCAGATGAAAGGCCGGACCAGCGAGCGCAGACATGTGCATATATCCTACCTAGGAAGACACCTCGTCAAAATGTGCGTTAGTCCGATCCAGATCCAGTACGCCTCATGTGAGCGTGCCGACACATGGTATACGTATGGCGTGACGCACACGAGTTCAAATGTTACACGTGCATACGTACCCATACGCTTGTTCGACGACAGGTACACGTATCTGGCAGCGCGCGCGTTGTTAAAACTAGCTAGTGGTGTGGCCTAGTGGGCGACGACGCACGCATGCGTGGTTTTTCCGTTCGCTTGTGTAGAGGATGGCTCTCATATCATCCGATCCGTGGAGTTTTGGCATCGCCTTCATCAGGCGTCGTCGTCAGACGAGAGCGACAAGATTGACCTGACCATTTGCACGCTACTGCTGCAGTCATATATCATCTGTGTATATACCATATGTAAATAAAACCGATAATGTATACTATGCAAAACCACAAAGGATGGAGCGAGCGCTAACACACGTGCGTGCCAACGTGGACTGCCACACATGAGTGATATGGGAGATGACATGGGGGTTGTGGCCGGTCGACACGTGTCCACTTGACACGCACCACTTGCTCGTTTAGACTAGACTGGATCGGGTATTTCGTGTCTCCATCTCTATCCACCATCTTTGGACATCCTTATCCGGAGAGAGAGGAGAACTTTGTTGGGCTTCGTAACCAAACAAAACAAGACGCGGCCTCTTTCCTCTTTCCCGCTGTCAGCAAAGACAACACTACTTAAAAAGTACTAGTATACTAGTAGTATTATGTGGCCTCGCCGTGCCGTGCCCAACTCAATCGGCCGTTGCCGCTTCGGTTACAACTCTCTCCTGCCATGTTGTCTGCTGTCTGCTTCTTCATTGGAGAGATTTGGAGGTCCATCTCAGCGACCTCCCAAGCATGAAGCATCGATCCACGTGTGTATGCGTTGTCCATCTCATCTCGCGTATTCTGCCAACCATTGGATACATACATAACACCCGTCCATTAATTTGACAATGGAACTGCGAAAGCAACAGGAATCTTCAGGCTTCCCTTCTGCACTTAAAGGAGATATGAAGATACCGTTCTTTCTGGATACGAAAGAAATACAGCCGTGGTCTCCTGCGTCAAGACAGAACTAAAGAAATGGGGAGAAGAAGACAATTAACTAACGCATGCACTCGCTCGGTCGCTTCGGTCGCAGTCCAAAATCTCCAGATTTAAAGTCGTTCACTCGCGATGAAAAGTACAGGACACCTACCCGGTCAGCCGACCTCGCCTTATTCTACACACAACATGCTAACTTGCAACACGAATTAACGCTTATAAAACCGGGGAAACCAGAAGGGTCTCCACCTGACCGCCTCTGGTCAAACCAAAATTTATATCTGTGACGATTCCTCATCTGATCTGTCCTCCGACAGTCGAGACTTGAGAGACCAATCGGCCCGTGCCACCGCGGCGGCTCAGCTCCGGAAGCGGTTATTATCGCCATGTGACTGTAATCAGCCTCTGCTGACCGGATTTAATTTGGTTGATTAATTGGGAGCAGCGAACATCTTGCTAACAACGACTAATTATCGAGGAAGGCGCAGTTCAGTTTAGTCTGCATAAGTTATGCGGGTGATGACAAGAGCACAGAGGAACGAACATCTTTGAATATGGAGAACACATCGCTAAGAACCACACGAGTGTGCCAACAGACGCGTGCCGCTAATTTGAACAGTGTAGCCGTTTGTCGTGTCCCGAGCGACCAAGGGAACCGTCACCTAAGGCTATCTCCAATGGCTACCCATATGAGTACCTATCTCCAAAATGGATGTAGATTTACAAAAATCACTCTCCAACGGGACACCCAAATAGAAGCCCTATTTTGGGAATGCTACAGGAGCTGATCCACATTTGAAGCAGCCCCCAACGCTATCTCCAACATTTGAAGCGGCAGGCGAGGGCGGCGGCAGGGCGACGAGGCGAGGCGACGGCCCCCGGCGACGCCACCGCAGCTCCTGGCGGCAGCGGCAGGCGAGGACGGCGGCCCCCAGCGACGCCACCGCTGCTCCCGGCGGCGACGGCGAGGGCGGCAAGAGAGGGCGGCTGCACGCGACTCCTTCCCGGCGGCAGCCACGATTCCTTCCCCACCGGTGACATGTGACTCCTCCCGGCGCTCCTCCCACGCAGGTGCTCCTCCCACGCCGGTGCTCCTCCCCCGACGCTCCTCCCATGCCACCGCGCGACTTCTCCCTCGGAGCGCGCCGGCCGGCGCCCCTCCCGTGCTTGGTGGGTCTTCCGTTGGATACTGCTACTTTTAGTCGATACCTTTTCATCCTTAATCGCTACTGTTGATGCTCATTTTGGGGTTTAGGTCTCCCCTATCGTTGGAGATAGCCTAACTCTTGAAGTTCTTGGTTAACTGAGATTTCGCTAGCTAGAATTGTTGGCTGGCTCAAATGGAGCACTTGATTATCCTTCCTTACAAACACCTGATTCCCAGGAAATTTGTTACCATGGCGTGGGAAATTCATGAAGCAAGTATTTCTGGATTTTTTTAGCAAAATATTTACTGATGTTGATGTCATAACAACTGATTGTATAGGTATTATTAGGTATCAAGTAGACGCATAATTCCTTCTATTTTATATCAGGCAGGGTTATGGGCCGAACTCCAAGCCCAAGGTCTGAATTATGAGCGTGGGGGCCAGACATGGGCTCAAATTAGAAAGAAGGTCCAATGAGCTTTAGACCCTCGGATTCAGCCGCCGTACAAGCCTGTCAAAATGAAAGGTTCCATACATTGTTCGACGTCTAAATATCAAATGGAGCAATCACAACTAGCTCAAATCTAGCAAAATGACATCATGAGAGTTAGATGTACAGCATAGTATATAAAAAGAAATTCTCAAGCTACATCGTTGTAACGTTCCAGGAAGCAGCGGCCTTACTTAGAACATCTATTGGCCCCAATCAAACTTCTCCATGTTTGACTATTCTTTTTAAGTTTATAGATTTCAAAATAGGTGATCTATAATAGGAAAGTGTTTCTCACAGTGAATCTAAAAGTATACTACAAACTAAATGAACTTTATAAAATGATGGTAAAAGGAAAAAAATGTAAGACTTTGACCAAAGCTACAACGACTAGTAATTTCAAATGAAAAGAATAAGAGGCAGTCACAAAAACTTGTTTTGGCTTTAATGCTTGTATTTCTTAGTTGTTTTTAGGATATAAACTCCTTTAAATCACCAATACTAATCATTGCTGTTCAGGATTTACTACAATCTTAGTCTACTGTCAGTGACCTACATATATCATGAATCTGATGGCCATGGTTAGATATGCCTTGATTCATCCCAGAACAATTTCAGCATCAGACTGAATCTCATAACGAAGTTCTGAGATGATTTCAGCCCTCTCGTCTTCCATCAACCAGGATGGGCAAGCAACGCTGCCCTGTCCATCAAGCTTTTTCTCCATAAGAGCACCATGTCGAATCAAGATGACGGTCCTCAGGGTATGGCATGAAGTCATGAAAAACCTTATCAGGTCCATTTGCTGTTTCGCCCCTTCGAACCCAACCATCTCCATCTTCTTCAAGCTGGAGTGCTGAAAATTAACTGTGGTCTTCTTGCAAGGATATGTGTACTCTAGTTCAAGTGTCTCGGATGATGGCTTAAAAATCTGAAAAAAATGACATTAGAAGTTTAATGTAAATGAGCAAAAGCGCAGGACGGATGTAGAGAGAATATAATCTCATACATAGATGTGAAGCTTCTCCAAGCACGGCGCAATTTGAAGTATCCGCTCCATCCAATGTAAAGACCAGAACCTTGGAATGTTAATTGATAATTTCTTGAGATTCTCAAACTTATACCGAGGACGCAGTGGTTCAATCCAAATCTTGCAATAAAAGCACTTGTTAGTTCAAGTCATATCATTTTTTAATTAAAAAATCCAAGTCATATTTTTGCCAACATAGTGGAACTGATTAAACACGAGAGCCAAAAAGATACCAAAAAGAATAATAACAATGTTTCCGGCTTCATGCTAGGTTATTATCATTTATTACCACTATCATCCACCAGTCGTTGAGTTATTCCATACATGATATATCATGATACCATTGAGTGCATTCTTGAATTATTCACATCTTATAGATCAGAAAAGAGACAACTTCCGAATACAATGGATTAAGCAATGACTGATGACACTGGTTAAAAGTACTTGCCCAGTTCAGTCATTACCTATCCAACATACTGACACTGATTAAACAAGAGTCTGGATATCACAGGATCAAACTGCTTGATTGATCTATTTGCATATTTTACAACAAATTATTGTTTCAAAATGCAGGGTCAACAATATCCAAGAAATTATTGATCTATTTGCATTAAGGCAACCTAGTGGCCTCCAAGTCCTATACGCTTTGTGTACTGGTCAATGGTCATCAACCTTTTTCTCATTAATACAATTATATGCAGCTCTCATGTGTATTCGAGAAAAAAAATATCCAAGAAACTCATGTTTCTGGCCTCACGCTAGGCCACTACTATCTACTATTATCACCATCAGCTGCCCAGTTATTGCATCTATTGTAATGCCACTGAGTGACCAGAAAAGAAACAATTTGAAACCACCTTTTGCATGCTCTGCAGGTATGAAGCGTTAAACTAAACATTGTAAAGTGGCTCCAGATTTGAGGGCTCAAAATGCTAACTAAAGGCCGGTTTATAACTCTCTGCTGCTTCCCTTCTCCCTGCACGGCTGAAAATCAGCCGTGTTTAATACTTTAATCCTACCATTGGGTATCCAACGACTGAAAATCACCTGAAGGTGCCATACTGTAGCAAAAGTGCTTCCCTGACTTGAAATAGAGGATCATCATCAGGCAGACTTGAATCTTCAATTCCCTTTTCAGCTTTGTATTTATTTTATAACAGTTCATGTTTGGCTAACAAAAAGTTCAGGCTGATCATAGGATATGCCATACTCCCAGTAGAAAACATTCAGATTTCAGAGCATTCAGTAGATGCAATTGGACAGGTGTGATAAAATTTACTGATAGGATTGAGGAGGTCACGAGCACAATCCTAAATTTTTCGAGTATCGTCCACTAAAAGTGTAGACAATTAGATTTGACTAGGTGTTTGCAGTAATTGAACCTCTAGCTGAATAACACGTAAAAACAGAGGTGGGTGATTGAGCCTTTCCTTTGCCCATGATTGGTAGCAACGTCGAGGAAATTCGGCTTCAAATTATGACAAGGCCTAATACGAAGTAAAACAAGTTAGATGAATAGTGGAGAGTGCTTACCATTCGACCTCGGAAACAGAGACTGAGCTCTTCAACTTTAGGAATGCCCCTGAAGAGGGAGTCCAGGCGATCCTCACCGTGGAAGGTGCACAATACGCTTAGCTCCACGAACCGGAGGGTCGCCGTGCCGGCACCGCTCAGACTGGGCACTATGCCCCGGCACAAGAGCGTCTCGAGCCGTGGGGCGTTCTCGACTCCCAGGACATCGAGACGATCGCACCTCTCCAGTACCAGCCTCTCGAGGCTCGGCGCGCTGTCGAGGTTGACCTGCCCGCAGCTGCAGGTCTCGATGACCAGCTCCCGGAGCCTGGACGCCGGCGGCAAGTCCACCGTGAACCCGTCGTCTTGGTCGCTGGTGGAGAGGTCGCACGACACGAGGCGGAGGGACGCGAGCCGGTGACACTCTCGCATGAGGTCGTTGAAGTAGGTGCCCTGGAAGCGCACCGCGACGCGCGGCGAGAACTTGGCGGTGAGGCTGGTCAGCGCCGGGAACGCGCCGCCGTAGCTGTGGCCGTCGGCCCGCGAGAGGAGGCAGTTGGTGACGTGGAGGGCCCCGAGGGCCGGGGATGAGACGGGGAGGAGGAGGTGGGGCTGCTGCCCGCGGCCGGCCGCGGCGCGCGGCACGGCGTCGATGGACAGGCGGTCGAGGCCGCCGGGCCAGCGGAAGGCGGCGGCGAGGCACGCGGCCGCCTCGGCCCCCGCGGCGGCCTCGCGCGGCGTGACGAAGAGTTCGAGGCGGAGGGAGCGCGCGCGGGGGCACCGCTCCGGCGAGCGGAGGAAGGAGGCCAGCCGGCGCACGTAGGCCTCCATGGCGCGGTCCTCGCAGCGGGCGACCTGGTCCGCGATCGCGGCGGAGGCGCCGCCGGCGGCCCGGGCGTCGCGGTAGCGATCGACGGCCACCACGTAGTCCGGCGGGAGGTGGGCCGCGACGGAGAACTCGAACGCGGAGAGGCTCCCGGCCGGGTCGAGGCGGCGCCAGCGGCGGGAGAGCACGGAGGTGGAAACCGCAGTGCAGGAGTCCACGCGCTCGAGGATCGCGACGAGGAGCTCGTCGGGGAGGGCGCTGAGCAGGTCCCTGCCGTCATCGGCGCGGTGGCGTTGGGGAGTGGGATCGCCGTCGTGGCGGCTGGCGCAGGAGGGGAATTCCGTTTCCATCGCCGGTTGGGTCGGGGAAAGAAGCGACAATCGGGGGCGGTGGGGTTTCTAGAAGCCCGATGTGGCCATTGCCGTCCGTCCGTGCCACCATCCAACGGCTGCGCACGGTACGAGTCCAGCAACTGTCCCCTCGGGGTTGTTTCGGCTCCGCTGCCAGGCCGCACCAAAGTATACGAGGTCAAATTTACTACCCTCCTCCAACAATTCCCCTAAAGATAAACTACAAACCAATTTGAAATAAGCCAGGTCAGCAAAGCCTAGTTTATTTAAATTACTAATTACCTACCCATGAACGTGATCCTGTTTGCCGTCGGCCATGATCGTGGCTCCTCACATCTCTGATTAGCCCCGTGCCGTCTCCTGTAGCGATCGCTGATCAGCGTAGGGTCGTTACAGGCATGCACACACCGCACTCCATCACGATCCGTCACGTTCATGCATTCGTTTGTTGGTTATTGACCCATTGGCATCACATCGAGTATGGTTCTAGTTAACACTAGTGCTAGTGTTGTTGCATCAGATCAGATGCATGCGTTTGTTGGTTACTAGCTATTGTACCTTCGAAGGAACGACGGTTGCTGTTACTTTCTCTTCAAGCGTCTGCTAGTGTTGTGCTGCTCCGTGGTGATGGGTGCTTGGGACCGGCGAGTGGCGACGGAGAAATCGCGGCCGCGAAGTGCACCAGAGAAAGCATACGTGGCAGATGATCCGGCAGGCACGTCCTCGGCCTCAGGGGCGCACGGCAGACTGGAGGAACGGACAGAGGCAAAGAGTCTGACGGCGCCGCCGGAAGATTGGGATCCATCAAGTTATTCCTGTTTTTGACTACAAACGAGGTGTGTTTAGGGGAGGAGGAGACAAAAATGACAAGGTATTATGGAGAGCTGTTGGAGATGAATTTTTTTGATTAAATCTCAACAATATGATTTAGGATGAGTTGTTAAGGAGCTTTTGGAGAAGCTCTAACTAGCGCCGCCCATGAAGTTTCAGGCCAATAACTCAATTGGCCGTCCGTCATTCACCTGCACGTACGCAGCGGCAAAGCCACAAGTATGGCGAGCCCAGACTACTGTCACCATACCTCCTGCCTGCGAAACACCACGCCCATAGCAGATTTTTTTTCTCCGAAGGCCTGCAGGTGCGTCCGACTTTTCGAGTAAGATAGTACGCCAATACGGAGGATGGCCGTATACGAACTGGCCTATTATTACTTGGATTTTTGTTTTTGATTTCCAATTCCACCTATTGGCTCCGTATTGGGCTATTGCATAGCGGGTGGCCTATTACTATTGTTTGCTTGTTGCTTCGTACGCCTGTGATGTTGTGTGTCGCGACGCGTTGCTTCGTACGTGTGGTGTTGTGTGTCGCGCCGCCTCGTCCAGCGCTCACAACTCCACGATCCACGTCGAGCCATCAGAGACTTGAATGACGAGCAGTAGGCCAACGAGCCATCGACGAAGAAACAAAATTGAGAGAGATCGTGATCCTCCTCACCATTAATAAAAGTCAGATAGCAGCAAGATTATTAAAAACGCGAGAAATTGAATTATAGACATATGATATATGGAATTATAATTTGCAATGTTTCGACGTATGTAGAAAGAGCATTTTCAGCTATGAAAATGATCAAGATCGAGCTACGCAACAAGATGGATGATGAATAGCTCAATCATTTACTGATATGCTACAATGAAAAGATGATGTTTAAAAGATTTGACAATGATACAATCATGAAACATTTTCAAACCATCAACCATCCTGTCATGCTTCACGTAATAATTATTTTTCAAAAATTTGTATTTTCATACAATTACAATTTTCTATCAGTTTGTATGT
>JAUNZO010004878.1:0-97543 GCA_031894775.1 Chloris gayana | reverse complement strand
AAGAACAATCGTACAGGCGTACACACATGCATGCCAGGAGACAACTAAAGCACGGAGAGAGCAAAGATATTTCATCTATTGAGACAACCACTTTGCCGTGTGCAATACGGGCTCTGACGTGTGCTTCTACCCATCACATGGCATAGAGCGCTTCCCCTGTAGTGTTGTGTGTGGTACTAGTGGATATGTACATATTTCTTGTAACAGTAAAGATGAATTGAATAATAACATCTATAGGCCAGGACAGGTAGGGTCTGTGAAGCGAGAGGAAAGAACAAAGCAGAACTGTTTATATAAACTAATCCAATGAAAACAGTCGTTTTGCGTAGCAAACAACAAGGCAAAGGCATCCTAGCATGCAGCGACGACTAGCAACACGTGAATTCGTGTCCATTCTGAATGTTGTGGGTCCTATATATAATAAAGAGGCTGCAACAGCGTCCTATGTACAAAGACATCACAGCGAGAACTAGCTAGTTTTCTTTTCCAACTGGCCTGAACTCAATGCAACTAAATTGTAAGCAGAGGATAAAGTAGATCACATAATATGGTCAAGGCGGCAGTACGTTTGATACAAAAGCATTACATCTTTGAAAATTAACGCATGAAAGTGCATAAGAAACACAGCACTAACATCACAGAGGATAACGTAGATCACACAGCAGGAGCACACACTAGGTCAACAAACCTGCGGAAGTTGAGCATGGTCGCTCCGTTGCGTTCGAACGCGGCGGCTGCCATGTCCCGCAGCTCTCTTGCTCTCGTCCTCATCCTAGCTCCCTCCTGCCCCTCGATAACCGCCTTCACCGCCGCCGCAACGCTGCCGCACGTCATCGGAGCATCATCGTCAATCGCCCGGCCGAAGCACCACGTGCGCTCCACGGACCGCGCGTTCATCATCTGGTCCCCGAAGAAGGGCCGGCACAGCATGGGCACCCCGCCGGCGACGGCCTCCAGCACGGCGCCCCAGCCGGAGTGCGTGACGAAGGCGCCCACCACCTCGTGCCTTAGCACGGCTGCCTGCGGTGTCCACGGCACGACGAGGCCAGTGTGCCTGGCGTTGACCCGGTCTAGGAAGCCGGGCGGGAGCAGCGGCCAGAACTCGGCTCGCAGCGACCACAGGAACGGCGCGCCGGCGGCCTCGAACCCCAGCGCGAGCTGCTGTAGCTCGCCGGCGTCCAACGCCACGGCCGTGCCGAAGCTAACGTAGGCCACCGACACCACGGCGCGGCGGGACAGCCAGGGTAGGCAGCCGAGCGGGTCGTCGGCGGTGGCGGGCTCAGCGCCCGGGAGCAGGTGGTAGGGGCCGATGGGCACGGGGTTGTTGGGGATGCACTTTGCCAGAGCGGCGGTCACGTCGTGCGGGAACAGGCCCGGGAAGAAGTTGAGCGCGGTGGCAGCGGCGCAGCGTGGCACACGGTCCGCCGCGCCGCGGAGGAGCCGAGTCATGACACGGAACATGTCGCCGCCGGTGCTGGGGCTGCCGAAGGGGAGGTCGCGCACGCGGAAGGTGCCCAGGCCCGGGTAAGCGGTCAAGACTCAAGAGCTCGTCGGCGCGCTTCCCGGCTGCACGTTGGTCGGGTGATGAAACCAATTAGTTGTAGACTTGTCGGGATAGTCTCAAGCTAAAATAAATTTGTGCATGCATTGACAGAAGATAGTCATGATACCTTCGTTGCCGATGTCCTTGAGGATGCTGTCGCCCTGGATGTGGGCCAGCAGCGCGCAGGGCCCACCGGTCCATACAGCCACCCACGGCACGCCGGCGTCGGCGGCCATGGACATGAACGAGTCACTGACAACCCGGGTGACCGTCGCGCCGCCGGCCATCTCGGCGGCGGCGTCCAGTGCCTTCCGGAGCCCGCCGGCCTCCGCGCCGTCGAGGAACAGCTCGATCTGGCGCCACCATGGCGTGTCCTTGTCCCACTCGGCCCAGGCGGCATCAACGAGGATCACGTTCGCCGGGACCGGGCCGCGAACCCGCGCCAGGGAGTCCTTGCTGGAGACGAAGGAGAAGGTGGCCGACGGCGCGGCGGTGGCGAGGGCGCGCGCGAGGGCCAGGAGCTTTGGCCCGTGCGAGCTGAACGGGAAGGCCACCACGGCGACGTGCGGTGAGGAGGCCATGGCCGGATGACCAGCGCTCATGCGCTCGCCCAGTGTCTTGGTGCTTTAGTTTTCAGTGTGTGGAAATAATCGGGAACTCGTGAAAGGGGTATATATAAACGGTATATAGTTTCAGTCCTGGGTGATGGGAGCCCCCCGGTCAGACGACGACACGTAGTGCTTAATTAAACAGCTAACTGGATCATAGATTTGTTATCCTATGGGTTTAACGTAAGAAGCCTACCAGGACTGTGTGATCATAGGACGGACCTAGGGGGCCGCAGCCACCCCGTAGCCAACCTGTCACCGTACCAGCAAGGCAAGTGGGAAACTGTTTGGTAACTGGCAGCAGAAACCGAGTGCGCAACGGCCACCCATCCTCACTAATTGCTTACTGTATTAGGATTCCGTTCGCGGATGTTTTTTTAGCGGGAGGCGATTTTCATTATATTGGGCGCGCTAGTACCGGCGACTCTTATTTGTAAGAGGTGTAAAATTTTGAGCAAGCTGATGCGGTCATAATCCTTTTCCGGTAGGAAAGTTAATTTTCCGTCCCTTATATATGAACCATCGCTGCTTGAGATATGAAGAACACCGTCGCTCAAGTGTTGTTGGATAGGAGCTGACGAGGCAGGACGCAAGAGCTGCATATGGAAACAAATGTAAACCACGGCTACAAGCCCACGCAAACACTGTTTGGCCTACGCCCACTCTCGGCCCACGCAACATAGTGCGCAACTGCAGTTTGTAGTGCCCACACACACGATCTTAAATGCCCTGTCTGAGCAGCGCCTGCCTAAGGCACTACCGCACAACAGTTTCAAAACATTTTCGTTCCCGCACGGCTAGGCTATAGGGTTTGATTACTGTTCACATGGCTCATAAACTAAACACGTCACTCACTAACCTCCGCACGCATCGCGAACCAGTAGGCGTTTGGACGACGTGATTGCAGGAGGACCCCTAGCGCTACGGACTTAAAACGTATACTCATATATAAATTGGAACGTATGGCGCGGATACCAACAACTGAAGAACATATAGACGTTATAATTTGGACTAGTCAGTTTTGACTCACGTACGGACTTTCGTGGTTAGTGTAGATAATTTAATTATCTTGAATAATGTTATCTCTGGGAATATCTCATGAGTGTTGTGCTGTGATTTCTTTCATCTCCAATACAGTCATGCTTCAACATATGTGTCCATGCAAGCTTCAAGTGACTTCAAATATGTTGAACTGTTCTCTATCAAGCATATGTTTTATCAATCTAATCACTGCCAATAAGCGAACATTTTGTCATGCTGCTTCAGTTTGTGGGACTATGGAACTCATGAGAACAGTTTGTGCCCGGATGCAGCACGCAGAACTGAAAAAATATCAGAATCATAATTTGAACTACTAGTCCATCAACCCGTGCATCCGCACGGGCTAAGAGAATATAAATATGTTAAAATTTTTTGTGTTAAGACTTTGAATATATATGGAGAAGAGTAAGTTTCTTTATCAGAATAATTAATATATCCTATAAGAACAAATAAGAGTACAGCTCCAGAGGTAAAATGTTGACGCTACAATACACACAGATTTTCTCCCTCACACCTGTTGCTGTTGTTTATGCCCTGGTAGTGCATACTGCCCCTAGTGCAAATGTAGCAGGGAACATATATTGGAGTGGCATGGGAGAGCCTATATCCCAAATCATGATGGAACAGTTCTTTGTATGAATCCACAAAAAATCACCACCTATAGCATGAAGCACATAACCGAGCCTAAATTTTTGTTTTCGTTCTTCAAACAATGGATACATTGGCTACCAAAGAACAATGGATGCATACCTGTCTCGCTATTTTATACATCATGGCCAGTTGATCTCCATGGGCTCAATATATACACATCTCGTTCTATGAATGCGGGAGCTCCATGAGAGCAACTCATTCAAAGGATTCCTTGATTGATTTGCACAGTCCATCAGCCATGCATGCATTCGGCGATCGGCACAAGCGAGGCGTGCAGAACTTTTGACTTGTGGCAAGTAGTGAGGATCATCTGCTTCCATTGTCGACGGCAAGCACGCCATCACCAATTCGTGTTTTGTCTCCGCGCTGAATTGAAGGAAGCCGTTGAGAACAGGGCACCTATCTACCTACTGGTTGCCCGGCCGCCGGCGTAAGTCCTTGTCGTACGGATCGTGTTTTCCTGCTAAGTAGGAAATCTTAGTTCCCATACTATTCACGTACACACAGGAATATGCTTTTGGTATTTTTTTTAACAATATATGTTTTGGTATTTGAACAGGTCTACAAATGCAAGCTACACTCGTATTGGGCAAGGACTTTGCAAACATGTCATACGTCTTCATGACACGTAGAAACGTTTTTTATATCTGGACCTTTGAACGCTTAAGATTTGTTGAATACCCAATTGATGGCTAGATGTTTTGCTTTTTTCTGAGAATTTCTAGAATTTTTCTCCAATTAATGTGAAGACCTCAAAAGGAGCCTCCAATTAGTAAATATAAGATACTACGCGCTAGCTTTTATGTAGTACCATGGCAATGACTTATAACTGTCTTGATTGCAAATAGATGAAGCAGTACGAAAACGATGGGTGCATCAATTCTTTGCATTTGTACTTTTTCATGAAAGCAAAACTGAAAACGATACTGACGGAAACAAACACGGTGACGGTATTGTTGAAAAATTGGAAGTGACTTTGTTATGATTAAAATAGACGGTATGGATAGAAAATCAATATTACCAAAACATGAATCCTAGGGTGTAGATATTATTTATTATTTTCCACAATCAACTTTGATCATTTGTCTTAATCACAATTTTTATATAATTTATTTCATTGTTAGAGATAATTTATGTTTTAGTATTTATAAAAAAGAATAAAGTCCATCTTACTCTCTCAAAGTATAGCTAAAGTCTGGATAACCCCTAAACTATTTTTTGGTTCAGTTTAAACCTAAGATAGTGCAATTTGGTTCATTTACCCCCTAATATAATTTATCTTTTTTGTTTTTCACACATAAGTGGAGTCTTAAGGTAAAATTTTATAGGGTATTAGTACACATTGTAAGGCATGTTAAAAAAATACATGATAGTTTTCTTATTAACATTTTGATAGAGAAAGACATTTAATATAGTATATTGATCCATGTCATACAAAAATGTATGAAAAATAATGACAAAAAATTTATAATATAATTTCTCACATGTAATGTGATACCAACTACCACCCTATGAAATTTTGACTTAGCACTCCACTTGTGCATGGAGAAACAAAAAAGACAGATTCTTTTAAGGGGTAAATTGAACTGATAATACTATTTTGGTGGGTAAACTTAACCAAACAATAGTTTAGGGAGTTATCCACACTTTGGCTATACTTGAGGGGAGGAAATTGGACTTTCTCCTATAAAAATGAATAAGATGAATGATCAAAGTTGATTTGTAAAGATAAAAAATGACAGAATGGGGTGTAGCAGGGATAGGAGAGATGCCCAAACCAACAAAACCAACAACGACGCGTGTGCAGAGGCATGAAGTTAATACCGTGTACCACCGCAGCACCATAACACCACGGGATCCGAGTTATTATCGTATCTCCGGAAGTTAATGTGCCTAATCTCCTCCACCTGGCGACAACAACAAAATGGATCGTGTCACAGGATAGACGGAGTCGCTATCATATCTCTGTAAGTTGATGTGGCAGGTCTCGTCCTGAAGACAAACTCTCAGTATGTACTAGCAGTGTGCCCGTGCATTGCTACGGGCTATATTTCCCCAAAAGGAGGCAACCAGTTTTCACCGGGATTGTGTCCAACAACTGGTTAAAAACCCTCAAGTTCTAGTCTCTCGATTGGACGCTGTGAGCTAATTCGTTCTCGTGCAGCAGCATTTGTTTGCGACCAATTTCCATTCCATCACAACATTCATTCCCTCCTCAGGAACAGGATTGTATCGGGCACTCCAACCACTTCACCAACCATTTTCAATTCCTGGAATGAAACAAACTAATCAACCCTAGCAATGTATCATAAATAAAGAAATGAATAATAACTAAATCTAGACAAAAAAATAATTATATGCTAAAAACTGAAATTCAAAGCTAAATTAAAAGTTAATAATAAAATCTAAGCAGATGAATATTTATTAAAAGCTAAATTCTATATCACATACTATAGTTATATGTTATGACATAAATTTTTATTAAAAACAAGACTTATGAATAAAACCTAGATCCGATCTAGATCCAAAACTAGATCCCTATATATAAAATCCTAAATATACCTATAATGGCATAGAGAGAATAAGTTTAAGTAATAAACAACCTAAGAGAGGCATGGGGAGCACTAACCATGCCATTTTTAGGTAAAAAAGTGGGTGCAAACCCTAGAAAAGGTAACCACAAAATAAGAAGCTAAAACTATGGTTAAACACCAAAAAAATATATTGAACAGCTTGGATATACCTCCTAGAACAAATTCCATAAAAAAAACATATTCAAATCTTTCCCCTTCTTTTTGGATTTTTCCACCCTCCGTACGGACACACTCGTCCGAAAGTTCGCGAGAGGAAAGCGATGAATTTATATACTGTTAACAGCAATATCGGGCAAGATGACGTCAAAGGACTAGCATTATAGAAAGACAGAATCAACAACAATCAACAATCACCTCCAGCCATGCCGTGACATCAACAATCGCCTAAGAATCAGCGCAAATCATCTTGGTTCTTGGACGCCACGTGACTGTGAGCCAAAGTTAAAATGTTGTCTCGGTGGAGAGTATCATCACACGATTACTAAGAAGAAATTCTTAAAAACCATGCCGGTGGAGAGTGTCATCACACGATTACTAAGAAGAAATTCTTAAAAATCATGCCGGTGGAGGGTCATGATGATGACTCTCATCTCTCATCTCATGACACTTCCTCTTTTCTCTCTCATGTCATGTCAGCAAAATTAATGCTCATGACACTACCATGACACTCACTACCGGAAAAGCAAAATTTGTCGTGTGCCAAAAACTGTGCCATGTGTTTTTAGTCGGGCACACGACAAAGCACATATTTGCCGTGTATTTTCCGTCAAACACACGGCAAAGTGATAGCACACGACAAATCAATTCTTTGCCATGTGCCTAAAGGAAGACACACGGCAAATGTCACTCTTTGCCGTGTGGCTATCACGTGGCACACGGCAAAGATGGTTCTTTGCCGTGTGTAAGCTCTTAGCACACGACACACGGCAAAGAGCCCTCTTGCCGTGTGTTTTTTGTTGGCACACGGCAAATAAAAAAATAATTTTGTCATTCACCTCTCGAAACTTTTTCTCCACTCCTCATATATTGCTTGGTACTATATGTTCTAATTTGTAGCATTTCTAGTTGTGTCTACTATATTTAACCAATTTATTTTATTAAAAACATTTTTCATATATGTAAAATTTGAACTGAAAGTGTATGAAATAATGGAATAAAGTGACTAAAAAAATAATATTAATCATATCCAGGCAGCATAAGGCCTTATACAGTAGTTGATATGAAATTTCAAAAGTCGTTATTCATGGTCAAATAGTATTTAACTGGTATAAAATTCAAACGAAGTCTGAAATTCATGTGTTTTGTCAATGTATCCTTTTATCACGCAGGAAGCTTGTGGTAAATAGTTGACGTGGTTTTGGACATTTTGTCACGTATGATGCTTATAAATTGAAGCTTTTCCGAAGAAGTTCCTTTGAGAATAGAGAAGATGTGGTTAGGTTCGTAGATGCAATAACGTTCAAATTAAAATTTCAAACATCATATTCATGAAACAATAAGTAAAAAATATTTAAATCCTCCTTACCGTGTACTATGAGGATAGACACGCGGCGAATTGATCCTTTACCGTGTGCCAATAGAAGGACACACTGCAAACAGACCTTTGCCGTGTGGCCAGAGGTGCACACGGCAAAGTTTAGATCTATCTAAGCGATATTTGCCCGTCAGTCCCTTCTCTCTATCTCTCTCGTTAGTCTCTTCTCTCTCTCTCTCGACCCGGAGGCCCATGGCGACGGCGTCGTAGATCTGCGCCGTCTGACCCTCCGCCTCGCATCTCCTCGCCCCCAGCTACGCCGGCGGCGCCCATCCGCGTCGTCCCGGCCCTCGTGTCTCTCTCCCTCTCCCTGGTCGCCCTCTCTCTCGCTCAACCCGGAGGCCCATGGCAATGGCGCTGGCGGTCTGTGCGTCGCCTGACCCTCCGCCGCCCATCACCTCGCCCCCAGTCCCCAGCTGCGCTGGCGACGCCTATCCGCGTTGCCCCCGTCCCCGTCTCTCCTTCTCCCTGGTCGCCCCAGCACCTCTCTGGTCATCCAAGATCTGGGTCGCCTTTGCCCTCTTCGATGCATTGGCAGCTGAAATTGGAACGGTGAGTTGGATTTGTAACCAATTTTATTTTGTAGGATACAATCCAATGTCAGTTTGTTGATTCAGTTGCTTCTGTGCAAATTGTTTTTTGCAAGGGGCGATAGACGATAGTGGCAGCAGAGGGTCAGAGGGAGTGCCTCGACGTCGGACGTTGCCCTCTCACGTTTCCCTTCTATGCTGGTGACTCTTGAAGAATATTGTGTTCCTCATAAAAGTCAGAAACTATTCACGTCACATAGTGCAATTCTGATTGAATCAACTTATGTTCTTGCAGATTTAAAAGTGACTTATATATACTATTGGCTAATGGATAATGCTACGAGTTTCAATCACCTTTAGCTTCTTTCTTAGTTTTCCTAGAAGATTTAACAAGCAAGTAATATGTTAGTATACTGCTATGGAGCAAGAGTGAAAGCGTCCAGAAACTAGACTAATTGTTAATAGCTTATTTTTTTCTTTTTCTTTTAATGCTCTGCGATGCTATTTTTGTGTGTCAAACAACCCTATTTACTATTGTCCATTATTTTATCAAGCAACTGCTAAATATTAGATATCACTACTAGTTTATTAAATAGCAATCACCTTAAATTATGTTATGTCATATTTGCAGCTACCTTGCTATGCTGATGGTAGAAGGCACATCTCAAGACGTTTTTTCTTCTCACATTTCAGAATTCACTACACCTTCTCCAAAGAAGATGACTCCAAGAAAGCCCAAGAGGAGGTTAGTTGTCTGATGTGTCTTATTTTGTGTGTGAGAGATATTTTTGTGAGGTATGCAATTCTTTCAACTCATTTAAATTTGGCATTTGTTTAGGTGAGATGAAGAGTGGTTGTTCCATCGCTTTGTGCCAATTACTTGTGAGGTCAGCACTGTGTAGCTTGAATAATTTGTGGAATAGACTTGTATTCTTAGATTTGTGGAGGAAGATGAATATTCTTTCAAATATGACATTCATATGTTTATTTCATTGATTGAGCACGAGAATTGGAACTGTTTGGTCATCCTCTCCTTTGCAGGCAGGGCTTGGATCTAGGGAAAAAGGTAAGTAAAAAGTTTCTCTCATTATGACATAGCAAGAAGTGAAGTATGTAGTGTCAGTGATCACTTATATTTATTTTTCCACCACTTGATTGTCTCAGGTAGTTTTTATACAAAGCATTGACATAGCTTTTTTATATAATCAGACTACATGTTTTGTACTACATAAAGAGCATTGAGTCCAACGTGGAGAGTTGAAGCTCATTATCAGAACAAGAAGAACAATGCATTTTGAAGTATTCTGATTATGAGGCATCCTCTTCCTTTATACTTCATCCATTCTTATCATGGCCGTGCTAGGATTTTGTATATGAAAATATTTTTTTCAATTAGATAATTTTTACACTCTCCACCAAAATGCAAGTGATGCTCCTAGCACAGTAGCATAACTTGTCAAATGTATATTGACTTAGAAATGGCTCCTAAGAGATCTTGGTACTTTTGTGGTTTGGAATATGTAAACCGTTTTGATTGCATTGAGCTACTAGTGTGATTATGTGTATTTGTGATTGAATATGTAAATCATTTGATTTCATTGATCGAATATGTGATTATGTTTATTTGTGATCAAATATGTAAACCTATATAGAGAATAAAGCAAGTGTACTAGACTACTTTTATTTGTGATTATTTTTTTATTTTTCCATATATCCTTTGCCGTGTGCTTTGGGTGTGACACACGGTGAAGTCAAGGCCTTTGCCGTGTGCCCAGGGTATGGCACACGACAACGTCGCGAACTTCGCCATGTGTCCGCGGTGACACACGGCAAAGTGCCCGTCTAGAAATGTCGCCGTCGGGCTTTCACCGTGGGCCACCGACGGCAAAAATGTTTACCGTGTGCTAGAGGCCCTTCGCCGTGTGCCGCGGGCACACGGCAAACGATAGATTTCCGGTAGTGACTCTCATTGTGACTGGCCTTACTTATACTGCCATAAAACTGACAGGAAAGAAAGCTGAAGAAGGTTTGAGGTGGAACCTAACCTGAGTCAAAGTGTCCGACTATTAACAAAACGACCAAATCTTAAGATGAATAGTTCGATCTCTCGTAGATTCCCGTAGAGATGGGGCAAACTTTAGTCAGTTTAGTTTTCAGTATGCTCGTGCTTGAACGTGACGATGCATGTGCGCAAGTTGTTGGGTGTGGTGTGGGAAATACATTAGAGGTAAACAAATTTCACGGCGCCTAACTTGTTCAGAAATATTTAACAGATAAGTTACAAATTGCAATGCATTAAGACAAAAAAAGAAAAAGAAAAAGAAAAACGCAAGCTTGTGCGTATGAGAAGCCACTGATCATATATAGTGACACTATTCATTGTCTCATAAATCTCATTCGATTCACAATATTATTTCTCGGCAACATGGCCCCATTAGCACGTCTATCAAGTACTCGAACCAACCACAGCAGCTGAGAAGGGTATTTACACGTCCGTTGTAGGTGTATTACCTGAGCCGCCAGGAGAAATGTATGACCTAAGTCCTAAGGTACAGTACAAATTCGTCAATGTACCTCTCCTGGAGCTCCTTATCACCTACTACCGTCTTCTGCATCTTACGGGCATTTTCCACAAACACACTCCTGGTTTCTTCCTGCACCATGACCACCCGGACAGCAGCCGCCACACCTTCCCCGGTCAAAAGAGCCGTCGTTCTCGTCCCTTTTCACCTGCACTCCAACCATCCTCTTCTCCATGTTACGCGCATTCGGCCCCTGGTCACCGTAGATCGGCAGCATCACAAGAGGGTGGCCGAACAGCAGCCCCTCGATGAGCGAGTTCCTTCCGCAGTGCGTCAAGAACCAGCCTATACTGACCCGTGCGCCAGGATGCTCATCTGCGGAACCCACCCGGAACCCGGGTGGAAGCAGGTCCTCGTCGCCTGACACCACGAGGCTTCCTCAAAGCCCAGAGGAACCGTGTCCCGGCGAACTCGAGCACCTGCTCCACGCGCAGCAGCACCTCGCTCCCCAGCGCCGCGTACACGATGGAGCTGGGCGGCTGTGCTTCCAGCCACCGCACAGTGGCGTCGTCCTCGGTCTTGCGGGTGGCCTGGCGGCAGGAGGCGGAGGGGGATAACGAGCTTGCCGAAGGTTTTTGCCGCCTGGGAAGCACTCGGGTTCCACTCCGGGCAGCTCCGCATGGCCCGACCGTGCTCCTCTGGGCGGTCAGGTCGCAAAGCTCCATGTTGGACATGCCCGACTCGCCGCACCTCATGAAGAACCGTGATAGCTGCTCCCACTCGTAGCGTGGCAAGCCCTCCGGCCGCCCGCTGGCGGCGAGCATTGCCGCGCTCGGAAGAAGCACGGCGCATGGAACCTACACGCGTATCAGTGTGAAGTGAAAACGGGTTTTTTTTAGATGAACCAAGCAATAAATCATCAAACCAAGGGGGTAAATAGCAGCATATACAATGGGTACACGTTTTTTTCGACCTTGTAATCGTGGGCGGCCCAGTGGTGGAAGCAGTCCACAATGACCCAGTCCGGCCTTTTCCCATCCTCCGCGCAGGCGGCGCCCAAGAACTCGGTGAACGGCGTGGCGAGGCCATCGAAAGCTTTGCTGAGCAGCTCGAATTTGTCGCCAGGGACATCGTTGGTGGACTCAGCGCCGTCCGGAAGGCCGTCGACACGGGGAGCGGCAGCGCCACCAGGTCGACGCGCAGGGCGGCGGTGGGGCGCAGTGGCGGGAGCCGGGCGATGTTGCGTGGCGTGGAGATGAAGGAGACAAGGTGGCCTCGCGAGGCCAGCCGATCCGTGAGCTCCAGGTAGGGGAGCAGGTGGCCGAACGCGAGCCACGGGAAGATGACGATGCGCAGCGGCGGCGCCGAGGACGAAGACGAGTCAGCAGCGTCCATGGGGATTAACTGGGCGCTGTACTGGGGGTGGCTTGGTCCTCCATCCGGCAGGTGTATTAGCAGCACATCACTGAGTCAGACTGGCTGCAGATTTTGCCGTCTTGTGTTTATTGCGATTTACATTGCAATCACTGGACCATGCATGTGTGTGCTCCCTGTCCACTCTTGCCTATTTTAGCAATGTACGGTTGTTTAATTGATAAAGGGAGGTCCACTTATGGTAAGGAAAACATTTGGATGCACCGTACCTACCCGCCTAGGGAGCAGAGAATGGATGGCGCACGTAGCAGCAAGCGCAGGGCGGCACGTACGTTCCCAGGACACGTGTCCAAAGCCTAGCGTGTATGATGGGCGTGTTGTGCACACGACATAGAAGACACACGACAACAATCGCTGCACGCGTGGTCATATGCATGCAGCTTGCATAATATATGAAATTGTAAGTCTCCCACATATTCTTATTATGATGGCTGAAGAATTCTGTCTATTCTTAGATTTTAGAACCCGTGACCACTTCCCGCAGTCGATACGTCGCTACCGAGCTACGTGGCCGTCGGGCAAATGAACCACGTCGTCCTGTTGACGTAGATTTCGTCGCGGGCCGTGGGCCGTCGGGCCAGGACGATGAGGACGGGATAGCCCGATACGGGCCATGAAGTCCCTTTCTCTCCGTAGATTTGGGCCCACCGGTCTTGGACTCGCCGGGTCCGGCCACGACACCGAGGAGCGAGAGAGGAAGGGGGCGGCCTACGGAGGGTCGGGTGACACCGTTAATCTCCTCGACGGAGAGGCGCGCGGCGTCCACCGCACGCGCGCTGCGGCGAGGGGGTCGAAAGGGCCGCTGATACCTCCAACGGACCGGCGTGTCGTCGCTCCTAGCGCGCTGATAGGAAATGGGCACATGGGTGCTTGCTAGGGAGGAGGAAGGTGGGGACGAGGGAGGTTAGGGCTTGCTGCCACTGCCCTCGGCGCCACCACATGCGCGTCGCCTGTTCGCGGTGCTGGAGAGGTAGGTGGTGGCGGGCGAAGCAGGAAATTAGGGTTCTGCTTGCTGCCGATAATTTTATTCAGGGAACACCGTGCTGCCCGTGATCGAACGGTCGACGGCCATGGCGTGGTAGTTTTTCATAACAATCCCTTTTCTTCTCTCTATTAGCATCAAACTATCATCCAACATTATTTCGTTTGAGTCCTCGATCTTTCATCAAGTGACAGATCTGTGAGTTGCATGTTTTACCTTTTATCCATAGAGACCCTTCAAATTGTTGCTAACTTTGTGAAGGACTTTAACACCTTCCAGTAACAATGTTTTTTTTCATACAACCCCTTGAACTTATAATAAATTATTTCGTATATGGAACTCTAAAAATTATTACCTAAATAAATATCCAAATTCTCAAAAAAGAAAAGAACGTTAACCATATATTTAACCCTGGGACGGTATCTTCTTCTTTCCTTGGTTAACTGTAATTCATATTTTTGAAACACATAATAAAATATGACATAAGCTACACTGCAAATAGATTGACAACTTCTTATTATTCGCTTCATGAACGCGGTGGAGCGCGCAAGCTTTACTAGTTATATTAATCAATGGTGGTGCCTTATATATATAGGCTTTACATGAGCGCCGGAGACGACCAGGCGCTAGACTAACTAAGTTGCCAAAGAACCGGACAACACCCTGTCCTGCAGATCGTGAGGAGTACATGTACAAGTATAGTTACAACAGAATTAGAGAGTGGCTTGACAGCAAAGTTTCCAAACAGCCCCTCTCAGTCTCAAGTTTTGGACCTTCTCTGATGTTCAGACTGTCACGAAAATCATCAAACAACACCCTGGGTAAGCCTTTTGTGAAAATGTCAGCGGACTGTAAGCTTGATGGTACATGAAGAACCTTGACTTCGCCAATGGAAACTCGATCACGTACGAAGTGTAGGTCAATTTCTATGTGTTTGGTTCGCTGATGTTGAACCGGATTTGACGATAAATATATAGCACTCACATTATCACAATAGATTACCGTTGCTTTCTTAGGTGGATGTTGCAATTCAGTCAGTAGCTATCGAAGCCAGCAGCTTTCCGCCACTGCTTGTGCAACTCCTTGATATTCTGCCTCAGCACTTGATCTTGATACTGTGGCCTGTCGTTTAGATGACCATGATACTAAATTGTCTCCAAGATAAACACAGAAACCAGAAGTTGAACGACGTGTATCTCGGCAACCTGTACAGTCTGCATTCGAATAGGCTATGAGATCTAATGAGTGAGATTTGTGGATTTGTAAACCAACCACTAATGTACCGGATGAGGCATTTGAGCTGGTTCATGTGTGTATCACAGAGTGCATGCATGAATAGACAGATTTGTTGAACAACATATGATATGTCAGGTCGAGTAAGAGTTAGGTATTGTAACGCGCCAGCAAGGCTATGATACTCTGTGGGGTTTGAAAGTGGATGTCCATCAGAAGATGACAATTTGGATTTCGTGTCGATTGGAGTAGTGCAAGGGTTACAATTGGACATGTTGGCTCGGTTGATAAGATCTGCCGCATATTGTTCTTGAGACAGAAACAGACCAGATGATGTGCGTTGCACTTAGATTCCAAAAAAGTGCTGAAGGGGACCAAGATTAGTCATGGCAAACTCACCGTGCAAAGCATCTATGATTCGATTCAAAAGAATTGTGGTGTTGGGAATCAAGATGATATCATTGACATATAATAGCAAATAGGCTAGTTCATCATTATGACGATATATGAATAATGAAGTATCGGATTTGGAGGCATGAAACCCAAAAGATCGAAGGAAATCGGTGAAGCGAATAAACCAGGTGCGAGGGGCTTGTTTAAGACCATATAGCGATTTGTTGAGGCAACAAACATATGAGGGGCGAGAGGAATCGACAAAACCCAAGGGCTACCGACTGTATACGGTTTCAGAGAGGTTACCATGAAGGAATGCTTTTTGCACATCGAGTTGATGAATAGGCCATGACTTGTTGGTAGCTATGCTCAACACCACTCGTATTGTAGATGGTTTGATCACAGGAGGAAAAGTTTCACCATAATCGACGCCATGCTGTTGAGAACACCCACGAACAACCCAGCGTGCTTTGTACCGTGCAAGCGAGCCGACGTTGTTGAACTTGTGCTTGAATATCTACTTTCCAGTCACCAAATTTATACCTGTTGGACAAGGACCAGATGGGATTGGCCAAGGCCCAACAAATTAAGGTTGTCCGGACCCCAACAATTCTTATGTACACCCACTCGAGAGAAAGGCCCAATCTCCCTAAAAGACTAGTCGGATAGGGGAAGGGTTGTTCTCCCTTTTAAGGTGGCTTCCTCCTCCCAAGCTAAGCAAGGTAGGATTATTCAAAGGCTCACACGGTTGCCGCCCGACTACAAGCTGGACCACTTGGCCCATTTTTGAGGGAATAGGTGAGAATGTGGAGGTCGAATAGTTGGATATGTTGAAAATACCAGATTTGGATCGAGTATGGATTTCCCGTGTGACAATTTATGGGGGTGCGTAGCGCATAACAGAGCGAGGGCAGAGAGTCGGTTGGGGTTACGACGGGGAGTGAAGCTGCGATGTTGTGTCGCAAGGCGACGCGGCGGTGGGTGACGTGGAGGGCGAGGATTGGCTGGTGATGGATCTTGGCATGGGCTGCTGCAGCGGATCAGGTGGGACGTGATCTACTCCGGGATTGGTGGCGACGGGACAACCTCGGACCGGCACGAGATCAAGAGAAGATGCCGGTGGATCGTTTGTGGCAACGGACGTTGTGGGCTTGGGATTCTTCATATCGTATGCAAGCGGAAAGATTGTCTCGTTAAAGATTACGTGTCTGGATGTGATAACTTTTCTTGTGTCTAAGTTAAGGCATCTATAGCCCTTGTGATCAGCTGGGTATCCAAGGAAGACACAGCATGTGGGTCGTGGGGAAAGTTTGTGTGTGCTGGTGGCTAGGAGATTTGGGTAGCAGGCATCCAAAAATCTTCAGATGGTTGTATTCTGGTTCTTGGCCAAATAGGGCTTGGTAGCGGGTGGTTAGGTTGATAGGCTTGCTTGGACGTCTGTTTATAAGATATGTAGAGGTGTTGAGGGTTTCAACCCACTAAGCGGTAGGCATTTGTGCTTGGAACAAGATTGTACGCATGATGTCGTTGAGTGATCGAATGGCACGTTCTACACGGCCATTTTGGGGTGAGGTATGAGGACAAGAGAGGCGAAATGTGATGCTACGAGAAGCGAGAAAAGCACGGAAAGCAGCATTGTCGAATTCCCTGCATTGTCACATTGAATGCTCTGTATAGATATATGAAACTGGTTAAGAACAAGAGCATAAAAAGATTGCAGCATGGCAAAAGTATCTGATTTATTGCGGAAAAGTCCAATGATAATGTGTGTAATCATCAACGACAACAAGGTAATACTTGAAACCAGTAAAGCTTACAATTGGAGAGGTCCACAAGTCGCAATGTATTATTTGGAAGGGGAAATAAGTAAAGGACTTGGAGGAGCTAAATGGGAGACGAGTGTGGTGCCCTAACCGACATGCATCGCAAATATGAGGAGAGGCATCTTTATTGTTACAAGGAAGAGAAAAATGTGAAATTAAATGGGCTAAGGATTGGCGACCAGGATGCCCAAGTCATCGATGCCAAATTTCTAAAGATCCTAAGCAAGCTGAAAGGGCCGCCAGGGAGTGGACCGTGCTGTAGTCACCAAACGGGTAGGGTCGTCCACACTATTGGACCTCATCTTCTCTCTTGGTGACCAGATCCTTCACGAGAAAAGTCGTATGGGTCAAAAATCAATGGAGCAACTGTTATCACGAGCAAATTGACGAACGGATATGAGATTTTTTTACAAGATTTGAGGTATAAAGAACATCATTAAGTTTAAAGACTGAAGATGAAGTGGGAATGCTAGCAAAACCAGTACCAAGAACATGAATCAAAGATCCATTACCGACTATAATATGCTGAGCATAAGGCAAAGATGAAGAACGATAAGTAGAGAGGTTACCATTGTCTCCAATCATGTGCTGACTGGCGCCGGTGTCCATGAGCTAGTCTCCGGATGGCTGATGCGAGAGATGGAGCGTGTAGGGCCTGAATCAGCCTGCTAGTGTTCCACGTCGGGGAAGTTGCTTGGTGCCGAGTGGTAGTTGTCCGTGGAAGCATTGCGTATGCCTGCCCGGGAGGAGGCATAGGTGGAGGAGGCCAAGATTCGAAAACGTTGGGGCCGGTGGCACCAGTCCATGGAGCACGCCGATTGCTCGGACCATGGTGGGTAGGCCCAGCGGCTGCCAGGATACGGCTGTTGCGCCCCCCCCCCCTAAGCCGCGCCCACCATGACTGCGGCCATTGCGACCACGGCCACCGCGGCCACGACCGCTGCAATTGCCAAAGCAGCTGGAGGAACAATTGTTGTTGCCGGTGCACTAGTTATGATTGTTGTTGTCGCTTGGAGGAGCATGTGCGCCTATCTCGGCGAGGGCTTTCTCGAAGGAGCGGTTGGCATCGGCGGCTTGTGACGCTTCCTTGGTCGGGAGGTGATCATGGGCCTCGAGGTACGAGGGGAACACCGGTAGTAGAGGTAGAAGAGTCTTAATGATACTGAACTTGTTGCTTGAGCCCGCGGATCATCCGATGGACCCATGCGTGTTCTCCGACGGGCTGGTCACAATCGGCGAGGCCATTCGCCAGCTGCTACGAGACAATGACAATAATCCGTAACAGAAAGATCTCCTTGATGCATATCATGGAATTCGGCTTCGAGGTGAACGGCACGGCTTCGCTTGTTGTCGGAGAACACGTTGCGGAGGTAGACCCAGATGTCGTAGGTAGTTGGATCGATGAGCTTCATCAGCATCTCGAACAGCTCGTCGGAGATGATGGCGTAGATCCATTGGAGAACAATCATGTTCTCCTAGATCCGGGCCAGATCTTCATGATGTGCCGCCGAATCTTCAACATGTGGCCGCAGATGAAATCGTCCAAGCACAATAAGGAACGAGTGCTCCACTTGATGTAGTTTGGGAGTGGTAGCTATTGATGCTACGAGTGGATGGCTTGCGCTGATCGGCAGAAGACGGATGTGCTAAGTGCAGGAGAAGACAGCACGCCGAGGGCCGGGGAAGACGGCATACCTAGTGTCGGAGATGAAGAGGAACTGGGAGTGGGATTAATGACGAAGGCAACAGAAGAGGAGGTGTCGCTGATGGCAATTACGGAAGGCTGTGGAGGTTTTAGAGAAACCAGGTTGATACCGTGTAAGTCCCACACATTGTATTGATCGGTGGTGGTGCCTTATATAGGCTTTACATGAGCGTTGGAGATGGCCAGGCCCTAGACTAACTAAGTTGCGAAAGTAGCGGACAACACCAGTCTTACGGATCGTGAGGAGTACATGCACAAGTATAGTTACAACAGAATTACAGAGTGGCTTGACAGCCAAGTTTCCTAACAGAAATATATGTACCGGACTATATGAACCAGTTATCATGGTCCTCCACGTCGCACGAGTATCCATGTACGCGTACAGTACCCATACACATAAAAGCACCGAACATGTGTCTCTCTCGTCCCGTACGGTTTCTCTCCTCTCCCCGGACCACAACGACGGGGAGGATCTCGCCGGAGATGGCTACGTCGGTGGTAGGTCTAGTTTCTCGGTGATGCCTCATTCTAGAAGGAAGTACCTCATCGACGGATCTTAGATGATGAGCGCCGCATACTTGCTGCCCCCCACCCCCCAACACACACACAAGGCTTCCCTAAAATCTTTGCAAGAGAGGAAGGAATGAGGTGAAGTAGAAGAGAACAAGGAAGAAGAAAGGAGCCCCCCCCCCCTACAAAAGTCACCTGGATCTACCACTTATAGGTAGGATGAAATGCATGCATCATATGTAACTTGACAAACTATAGCAAAATTTACCATGGGATACTCATTTTTTGTGGAACAGACCATTTCATAATGAACTATTCAAATTTTGCTAAATATATATATATTATCATGGTCATTTGCCAAAACCTTATAAAATTCCTTAGGGGAATGATATACCACTCAACTTCAAGGTTTCACTATTGAAGGTATGTGTATATTATCTTTGGTCTTAGAAATTAGTACTTGGTAATATGTTTCTTTGTTTTATAGGAAAAGAAACATACCTTAAAGAAGCTCCTTATGAATATTTCAGTATGAATGTATTTTTGTATTGACTATAAAGATAGTGAATATGAAGATTTTCACATTGTTCCATTCTAGAGGCTGAACCAGAATGGAATCTCAAACATGATTTATGAAATTGGGTAGTATAGCATTATAGAGTTTGTTAAAGAAAGCTCGACAATTATTTTCCATATGAATAGATGCTTATTTTAAATGTCCAGAAGTGTTGTCTACCAAAAACGTCATAGAGATGCCATGACATTCTGATTACACTTCTGCAATAAGAAACAATATAAAAGAAATAGCAGACGCAAGAGCTTATTTATGTTAGATGTATATTTATTATTGTAGTTTCCCTTTTGTATAAAGGACTTTGTGTATATTTATCAACACCAGTACATGTATATATTATGGTCTAGTACCCTCATAATGAATACAAGTGCTATTCATAACATGGTACTAGAGCTAGCATTAGGTTTTTCTTTCTCCTACAATCAACATTCTCCTTCCTTTTTACGTACGAGCACTTGTGCATGGCTGGAACACATCATCGTGAGTTCTTGTGGTTGTCGTCGTCCTTCTCTCTCTGGACAAGTGGCTAGATCTCGTCGCCGGAGTTTTTCGTAGTCACCGTCCTTCTTCCTATGGACGAGCGGTTGGGCCTCATCTTGCTTCGGAGTCGCTGCATCATGGGGCCGCCCGGAGTTGTCGTTGTTCTTTGCGGAGCTGTGGGCCGCTGCAGCCGTTTCCTTCGCCGCCCTTGCCGGACGTCGTGTCCTGCTGCTGAATCTGCTGTGTTGCTCGAGCTCCAATCCGAATGGGTCGCAGCCGCTGCTAATTCATCTGCTGCGAGACGTGATCTGATCGGAATTATCCTTCCGCCTATTCAGGTATTTGTCCGCCGCTGCCTCTGCTTTGTTTCGTTTCGTGGCTGCAAGTTACGTTCGTGAGTTCATGAGCAGATAAGGTTAGGCTGGACTTTTAGGTTAAAAAAAAAAAGAGAAAGGGTATACTTTGTTCTGTTTGGCTCGTTTTGTGTGGTCTTCTCTCTGATCATTTCCTTTGCCGATTAAACCGAGCATGTAGAGCACCTTAAAAAAAATTGTTGCTGCTTGCGCCGCCTTTCTCTTGAGCTCTTTCCATCGCCAGCCGCTTTCCTCTTGCACTCTCACCGTCATCATGGCTCCTTCATCGTCTTCATCCACTGAGGTTGTTGTTCTCTGCTGCCCGGAACTTTTCACCGGCACCAACTATCGGGAGTGGGTTCCTCGTCTTCGATTCATATGTGTGGTCTGCATCTTTGGGTGTTTCTTACCGATGATCTGCCCTGCCCACCTTGTCCTATTGCTCCTACACAGCATGTGCTTCTAGATGAGCCTCTTCTTTTAGAGATGGCTTCTGCTTAGGAGAAGGAAGTGTACGATAAGGAGCTTGAAGCTTATGATGCTACTATGGTGAAGTTACAAGCTGAATATGATGATAGGTTGGCTTCTTTCTAGTCTTAGTTTGTTGCATACTTGGACATGGGTTGATGAGGATGCTCGAGCTGCTTCTATTCTTGTTGCTAGTATGGAGGATCAGTTTTCTACGGAGATTGTTTTGTTGGAGTCTGCGCATTAGATGTGGACCTTTCTTCATGATCGATATGAGCCTTCCGGACAGATCTGCTCTTCTTGCTGCCATACATCATGAGCATCTTGTTCGTCATGGTGATAGCATAGTTGATGAGTTCTATGGTCGGATATCCGCTATTCGGCATCGGCTTGACTCTCTCGGTCCTCCGTTGTCTCCTACCACATGTGAGTCCTGCTCGAGTCGGAAGGCCCTAGAGCTTCGTCACACTTATGACTTCTCCACTCGGCTTCGTGATGAGTTTGAGAAACATCGTGCTCAACTCCTTGAGCGTCACCCTTGTGTCTCTTTGTTGGAGGCTCTTGCTGAGATTCGTAATGAAGAGACTCGTCTTCGTAATGGTGGTTTGCTACAATCCTCCTCGATGCTAGCTGCACGTTCTTCACCATCTTCAGCCGCTGCTCCTACGGTGCCTTCACCTACGGCATCTCCGTCCGGGAGTCGAGGTGGTGGCGGTGTTCTTCGGTGCGAGCATTGTGGCAAGAAGGGTCATGTGGAGGCTTATTGTTTTTAGAAGAAGAGGAAGAAGGCTCGTGCTCGTCGATCCTCTCGAGGTGCTTGTTAGCTCTAGTGATGGAGATTTTCATAGGAGTTCGATGGATGGGACACTAAGGTTATCACGTTGCTCGGTCGCCTTGCCGAGGTTGCTCGGTCGCCTTGCCACCCCATCGTTGCTAGGAGCTACTGGTGCTGTGACTCAGCCCTCCGCACCTACGGGTTCTGCTGTTGCTTCTCGGTCTTCCGGTTCAGGATTCCACTCTTCTACTTCGGTACTTGTCCAGTGGATTCTTGACTCCGATGCTTCTTTTCACATGACTCCACATTGTGCTTCTCTCTCTTCCATTGTTTCTCCATCTCGATCTTCTTTTGTTCATACTTGTCGATGGATCCCCTCTTCCTGTTGTTGGGAAGGGCACTCTTTTAGCTGATGTTTCTTGTGTACCTAATCTAACCATGCAACTTATATATGTTGGTCAACTTACACTTAATGACTATCGTGTGATTCTTGATTTTGATTTTTGCTATGTTTAGCATCGTTCCATGGGTCACCTGTTTGGCACCGGCCCTCGACGTCGTGATTCACGGCATCATTGGGAGCTTTATCGGCTTCATCTTTCTTCCTTTGCGTCCGCCGATCTTGTTGGCCCCGGGTCTGCTACATCGGCGACTTCATCTTTTCTTAGTGGCATCATTGTTTGTCATTTTGTGGCTCTCGTCTGTCCACTATGGTTCGTTGTGGTCTTTTAGGGTCTGTTTCGGGTCATGAGTCTTTACATCGGTGTCGGGGTTGTAGATTAGGCAAGCGAGATATAACCTCCCTTCCATTCTAGTGAGTCGATGTCCGAGCGTCCTTTTGAACTTGTTCATTCGGATGTATGGGTTTCAGCTCCCTTTGTTTTCATAGGGGTGCATCAATATTATATATTACTTATAGATGATTTTTCTCACCACACATGGATTTATTTTATGAAACATCGTAGTGAGGCTTTATCTATCTATAAGACTTTTACTGCTATGATTCGCACTTATTTTGACACGTCATTTTGTGTTTTTTGTGCTGACTCTATAGGAGAGTATCTTTCCGGCACCCTTCATGAGGTTCTTTGTGAGCATGGCACTCTACTCGGTTTTCATGTCCCGGCGCTCATGCTCAAAATGGTGTTGCTTGAGCGCAAGTATCGTCTTCTTCTTGAGACTCGTCATGCTCTTATGATCGCTTCTTGTATTCCTCCTCACTTTTGGGCTGAGGTCTGTTTCTACTGCCAACGACATGGTTAATATTCGGCCTTCATCAGCCCTTCATGGTGGGCTTCCTTACGAGCATCCGTGTCGCAAATTGCTAGATTACACCAACCTTCGTCTTTTTCGTTGTGTGTGTTATGTGCTCCTTCGTCCTCACGAGTGCACTAAGTTAAGCTGTTCGAGTCTATCGAGTTTGTTCTTCATGTTGGGATCCAGTTGGTCGTCGGATGCGTGTTTCTTAGGATGTTGTTTTTTGACGAGTCACGTCCTTATTATCCCTGTCCATTCTTGGATACTTCTTTTGTATCTTTAGTTGACCCACTTTCCTTCTTGACTTCGCCCGATACCTTGATTGTTAGTACTCATGTGTGCCTTCCTCTCTAGCACCGGCACCTTCTCATGTGGTGCCTCCTTGACTCTTGTCTTCTTCTAGCGAGTCTCCTTCGGGTTCTTCTATGGCCCCGGACTATTCCGTGAAGCCGCTAGTGACACGGTTCTATACCCGACGTGTTCATCGGTCTTTAGCTAAGCCCTCTTCTCTTGATGTGTTATTACTTTCTAATGAGGCTTCGTCTCTTGTTGAGCCATCTTTTACGCTTGACGCATCTTCCTCTAAGGATTCTTCGCTCGAGCGACCTCTTTGATGTGATGGTCATACTCGACATCATCCCGATGTTTATTCTCCTTCGGCATTTTCTACTACGGTTCTTTCGAACCTATCTCTTATCGTGATGTTGTTCTTCATCGGGAAGGGAAGCATGCTATGGCTGAGAAAATTACTGCTCTTTAGCGTACTGGCATGTGGGACCTCATTCCTCTTCCTGCACATGTCCGACCTATTATATGTAAATGGGTTTATAAGGTGAAGCTCAGCTCCGATGGTTCTCTTGAGTGCTATAAATCTCGTCTTGTTGCTTACGATTTCCAGCAGGACTATGGTCGTGACTATGATAAGACTTTTGCACCTGTAGCTCATATGACTACTGTTCGCACTCTTCCGGTTGTGGCCACTATTCGTGAATATCAGCTTGATGTCAAGAATGTCTTCCTTAATGGTGAGTTGCGTGAGGAGGTGTATATGCGTTCACCACCGGGTATTCTGTTCCCGAGGGCATGGTTTGTCGTCTTCGTCGCTCACTCTATGGCCTTAAACAGGCTCTCGTGCTTGGTTTTAGCGCTTTGCTTCCGTGGTCACTGCTGCTGGTTTTTCTGCCAGCAATCATGACCCAACGCTTTTTGTTCACACTTACGCTCGTGGCGGACTCTTCTCCTTCTTTATGTTGATGATATGATCATTATGGGAGATGATTCCGAGTATATAGCATTTTTGAAAGCGCCCCTTAGTGAGTAGTTTCTATGTCCGATCTTGGTTCTCTCTGTTACTTCCTTGGGATTGAGATTTCCTCTACACCCAAGGGATTCTATTTGTCCCAAGAAAATACATCCATGACCTTCTTGATCGTGCTTCTCTCACTGATACTCATACGGTTGAGACTCCTATGGAGTTCAATGTTCATCTTCGTGCTACCGATGGTGAGCCTCTCTCTAATCCTAATCACTATCTTCATATTGTGGGAAGTCTTGTTTATCTTGGTGTGACTCGCCTCGATATTTTGCATTTTGTGCATATTTTGAGACAGTTTGTTTCGGTGCCCACCCAGCCTCATTACACTCACTTTCTCCGTGTCCTACATTATCTTCGTCGGACTATATCTCGTTGTTTGTTCTTTCCACGCTCCAGCTCTTTATAGCTTCGAGGCATATTGTGATGCTCCCTAGGATAATGATCCCTCCGGTCGTCGTTCTCTTTCGCTTTTTGTGTGTTTATTGGTGGTTCTCTTACTGCTTGGAAGACTAAAGCGAGACAACGGTTTCTTGTTCAAGTGCAAAGGCTAAGTTGTGTGCTATGGCTCTTGTGACGAGTGGATGTTACTTGGTTACAGACTTGAGGATTTTGGGGTTTCGTTTCTCAACCGACTCCTCTTTTCTTTGACGAGTACGAGTGCTATCGGCGTAGCCCGTGATCCGGTGAAGCATGAACTCGGTAAGCACGTTGGGGTTGATGCTTTTTATACACGAGCACGAGGTTCGGGATGGCATTGTTGCTCCTCGGTATGTGCTTCGAGAGATTCGGTTGGCTGATTTGTTTACCAAGGCACAAACCGGCACCGTACACATGTTTTATCTCTCCAAACTCGGTGTTCTTGATCCAGCATGAGTTTGAGGGGGGAGGGGGTAGATGTATAGTGTTCTTGTAGTTTTCTTTTTGTATAAGGAGCTTTGTGCATATTTACTCACACTTATACATGTATATATTCTGGCCTAGTGCCTCGTAATGAATACAAGTGATATTCATAACAATTTCAAGCTTCTATCTCAAATTACTTATCTATGTTCTGTTCCTTTCATCATTCATGTTATCTTTTCTGCTACATCAGAAATGTTATGTTAGTGAAGCAAATTATCTTGAACCAACATTAAAATATCTTTCGAGGAAAAAGAATTGAAACCTAGCAAGTATTCGCAGATTGCAGGATTATGGTTAGAAATGCCATCTTCCATTTCTGTAACTTGAGTTTGAGTAAGTAGTTAATTTGAATTGACCTAAATGTCCTATTGGCTGGAACAGAAATAGAAGACCCATTGAAAATTGACCTTCTGCTTTCTTGAAAAGATGAGCCACTGAGTTGTACAAGTGCGTTGTTCAATTACTCGGCTTACGTGATTGACCACATGCCACTTCCTTGTTACAGGACGCCCCAAACACAAAGGCCATTCATTCTTTCAAAGCTGTAGGAGCCAGAGCCACCACTTTTTTTGGGATCCTCAGTCTAGTTTCCGATCAAGGATGCAATCTCTGCTGCCAGAGCTGTGGAAGGACACTTCGGCTGGTTTCTCACTCGACAACCCAGCGACGCCTGAAATGAAAGAATAAGAATGGCATGTGTTGATTCCATCACAAAGAAATTTGCTAGTATATATTACCAGCCCAAGCATAGGACATGTACAACGTATCTCCTTGCTCCGTCTGTGTGACACAACTTTTGCAAAAAAACATCCCGCGTGAGCCAAGCGAGGAGGGTTGCGTCGTCTAACGAGACGACGAGGGCGGTCCGTGCTTCGAGGCGGAAGAGACGAGCTCCGCGGCATTGTATGGCCTTGTCCTCCCAAAGCGACGGAGCAAGCAGATCCCGCGTGGAGAGCGCGCGAGTGGATCAGGCGGCGAGTCGGTGCTAAAGCCGAAAGGGGCAGAATGAAGAAATAAAGGAACAGAATGAGAACCTAAAATCATCAAATCGAAGCATGAAATCGTCGTATAAATCAATTCATGTAGAAACAAATAGATTCAAATGACAGATCGTGAAGAGAAATAGAAGGAATCAAAGAATCGTGAAACGGAAGGGCAGATCGACCGCCAGTCCTTCGGCCGTACCACGCAGTCGAAGCTCCGTTCCCTAGAGCTCGCCGCGTCAAGCTTATCGCTTAGGTTTCCGCTTCAGACTCCTCCCTGCCACCATTCTCACAGCGATGTGCTCTAGGAGGAACCGAGGAGGAAGAGCACCGTGCTTCAGAAGGGAAAAGGTAAATCGGAGTAGAGGAGGAAGACTGTTTGAGCGGCTCCTCCACTTGCGACAGAGAAAAAAGATAATCAATTCGTTTGTTTAAAAAATAGGAGTAGGAAGGAAGCTTCCAGGAAGGCAACTTTTCCATTATTGCTATGTTCGTTTCTTGCCTCTAAAATTTAAGCATTGTCACATCAAAGAAGATCTTACTTATTTATGAATATTTTGATTAATTTAATGACAAAACCTTTTTGACAGATTGGTGTTAATTTTCGAGATGAATCTAATAAGCTTAATTAATCTATGTCTTGCTAAAGTGATGCTACAGTAACCGTCTTCTAATCATGACTTAATTAACATTATTAGATTCATCTCGTAAATTAGTCTAAGGACCTGTAATTTATTTTATAATTAAACTTTATTTAGTACTTCTAAATAATAAGATTTTTTTGATGTGACAGCTATAAATTTTAGACCTCAGAAAACAAACACACCTATAGTTTCTATCAAACAGCCGTGGTGATGCTGACAACCAAGTCACCTCCCAGACAGAACTGCAGGAGCTCGTGATTTTCTGGCATGTGAGTACTTTGTTGCTAGATAATGTGAGTGCCCCTCAGTTAGTGGAAGACGAAGAAAGATTCTATCAAATTTATTCATGTTTGATAATATTCTATCAAATAGCCACATAATGGTATTCACAATTACTCCCTCTGTTCATATTTACACGTCATTCTAGCATTTCTCATTTTTCTCCAATTACATGTCATTCTCGCTTCCTAACACACATTTCCCTCTTCCCAATGCAAGATTCCCTCTTTCCACTACACCTCTATCTCTATCTCTCTCCTCATCGTTTTCAGTGCACTCACTTTTTCACTTCTCATTAATTCTCGTGCCCAACTCAAAAACGACATGTAATAATGATTGTAGCTGCATACAAAAGCATTTAAACAGCTTACAGACAGAGGGTTATCTCGTGGGTTGTATGAGTTGTTTTTATATTATCTGTATAATAACTTCAAAATAATTAGAGATACAGCATTATATGTGGATTGTACATGCCCTTAGTATAAAAAAAAGGTACGCGTCCAATCTGGACGTGAGTATTGGGATGTGTTTTTTATGTTAACGGTCCATGCTTGTAGTATATAATGGTTGGTGCCAATATGAGGGAATGAGTTGTGAACGCTTGGCTGGTGCACATTGTTAAGGGTAACGAGGAATCCAAATTTAAGTCAAAGCATAATCCATAATGTATACTTTGGAATTAACTATGATGTCCAATGTGCCAAGCACGCATCAGGCTGCTCCAAAGTAATGGCGCTAGTAAGTGACATAGTCTTTAGCGTCGGGTCATAAGTGACATAGTGGCCACTAAGGACGTGTTTGGCATGGCTCCGGAGCAAAACTCTAGTCCGGAGCTGTCCTAAACCAGCCAAACAGTTCAACTCCTAAACTTCTCGGAACAGGTGAGCTCCCAAGAGTTGGAGGAGCTCTAGTTTATTTTCGTGAAGCACCCCTTTTGCTGCTCCTAGAATAGAGAAAACCAACCTAGTCACGGAGTTGGGGTATCTACCCGCAAATGTCACTCGTTACACAAAAATAACGATTCGTTCGCCGCCCTGCCGCCCCTACGCAACCCCGCCCAGCCCGATGCGCCGCCCGCCACCCCGATGTGCCATCGACCCGCCTTGTCCTACTCCCGCCGCCCTTCCCGAACTCCCGATACGCGGTCGACCTGCCTCGTCCTGCTCCCGCCACCCTACGCGAAGTTCGCCATCTCGGTCGCGATGGCCTCCAATGGAGCTCCATCGCCCCGCCTCCGACTCGCCGCTCGCCTCGCCTCGGAATCTCGCCGCCGCCTCGACACGCGAAGGACGAGGAGGTATCCCGACGACTTGAAGGACCCAAGCGACGCTGCTCAGGTCGTTCTGGTCGCTGTCCCACTTAACGATGCGCCTCCCGTCTCCTTGGAGCACGGTCGTGCCCGTGTTTCCCCACTGGATGTTGAGCTCCAGGGAGGGTCTAGGACGTCGTGGTTCTCTTCCGCAGCCTTCTTCCCCAAGCGTCCAACCTAACCACCGGCGAGCTCCAATTTCTTTCATTGCCTTTTTTTCCAATTTTAAAACCTAAGCCGCAATATACAAAATTCCTATTTAAATCATGTATGAAGCTAAAATTGATCACGACCTCATCCTGTAGAGCTCCTGAGGTTTGCGTTTAGTTGGTCGCAGCTCTCTTTCTGGCCAATTCTGGCCGCCGGCGAGCTCCTGAGTGGCCGTCAAGCTGCTGTACGGTCTTTTGCGTCTTTTTTTTGCAAAACGTATTTACGTGTGTACGTGTCCATCCAGACAACGTTTATAGCAAACAAACAAACAAACAAATCATTTGTCCGAGCAAGCAAAATTTATTTCGGAGCCCTATATGACAAGATGTAATTACATTAAGTTTATTATTATCCATAATATAAGTTACTCTAATACCGAGTGCATGAAAGTCAAGTGATCTTCAAAACATATATATTTTCTGGAGCTAGGAGCAACATTCTAGCCAAACACGTCCAAAAATGACTCTAGCTCCACGGAAGAGCTGCTCCGGAGCAGTGTTTTGGAGCAGAGCTGCTCCGAGGTGGAGCAGAGTCATGCCAAACACGTCCCAAATAAAGTTCACAAATTCTCTTATGATAATTGTATAATTCCCTTCTCTCCCTCTAACATTCTAGATCTATATCCGTAAAAGTATTGTAGAAAACAAAGGTAGTATTACATAGATGAAAATTTTGAACTCCACCGTATAATAAAATAAAATGAGCTTCAAAGTTATTATTGTATTATTTTCCCTCATTAGATATACATTTTTTTATTCAAAAAGCAAAGTAGTGGCAGTGTATCTCTGGTTGTGTCATGAGATCTTGAGTCTCAACTAGCACAAGCACTCACACACGCACACCTTGTCCCTACGAGCACCTCTGAAAGACTTAGCTGACTTGGTCTTTAGATTCACGGAGTCACCTCACATCAATGTCGGACACATCAGCTAAAAGGAATAAATAGTCATTAATACAATACCCGTGTCAAATATAGAATTTGAATCTGGGTGGGTTAGTTCCACACCACAAAGAACCTAACTAGGTTGCCCTTTTTTAATATATAAACAAAGAACCAACAAAATAAAGCAAACATTTTATACAGAATATGATAGAGTCACCACATTCATATGATTAAATCCCTCGTAGCCCATCATATCAAACTGATTCGGTGAAAAAAAACAAATAACACAGGTTTATTCTCTCCATTCTATATGTACTGAAGGAAAAGATCCACTAACTGAGGAAGTAAATAATATTTTGTTACCCGACAAGATCCACTATATGACTTAAAGCAATATGCATCCAAATTCACGTTGAAATGGACTCGACAAGAACTACCATGCACGCAGTGAACCGACACTTTCTATAAAACACTAATATGATGGATGCTAAATCGATCCGCCAAAGAAGAAAATGAAATCTGGAATTTGGGCAAACGAAACTTAGATCTGCAGACAAAAAACAAAAGCCATGCTTCTTTATTTCAAGTACAATTTATTATGGCGTAATAGTCGACTTCGTCCCTGAACTATCATCTAAAGCCCAATTTTATCCCTCAACTTTCAAAAGTTTCAATTTAGTCCCTAAACTTTGGTTGGCATGTTCAATCTCATCCTCAGTCCTACGTGGATGTCCACGTGGCATGCCACATCAGCTTTAAGTTGAATTTCAAATTTCAAATGAGATTTTTCTTTTATTATAACTCTATTTTAAAATTTGTTTGAACCATTGTATTTGTTTTAATGTAATACTTGGATGTATTTGTTACTTTCAACATTTTAATAAAATGTGAGGGGTTGTGCCTTTAAAATAAGTTACAATTATAAAATATGTTCAAACATTGTTTTGATATATAATTCAAAATGTTGAATTAAAAAATTGTCGAATTGAAAAAATGAAACGGTACATCAATGTATATCCAAGTCAGATCTTTTTCATTAAATTAATTATAGCACACTGGTTCAAATGGAATTAAAAAACAGAGTTATGATTTGAGAGAAAAAATCAATTTAAAATTTGGAATTCAACTTAAAGCTGACGTGGAGTTGACGTGGCATGTCACATGGACATCCACGTAGGACAAGGGATGAGATTGAACCTACCGATCAAAGTTCAGAGATTAAATTAGACCTTTGAAAGTTGAGGCATGAAATTAGACTTTAAACGATAGTCCAGGGACGAAGTTGACTATTACGCCATTTATTATCACAGAAGAGCTGGCATTAGCCTATGCCACTGATCACCGCCTAGCCTGTGCCACTGCGACCTCAATGAGGCAATTCAGAAAACACTTGTGCAAGGATGGTGGTGGAGTAGCCGCTTGCGGGGTCGTGGAACAGGCAAAGCGTTGGGAGGTCACCCAAGACCAAGGTCGAGGCTTCAGGACAGGTTGTGAAAAAAAAGGAGAAGTCAGTGCTAACTGATGCGTGGTGTAGCGAAGATAGGTGAACTGTAGGGGCATTGATCTGGACAAGTTAAGAAATAAAAATTCAGTTAAACAATATGGCTTCCACCTTTAGCATACCAAATTTTGAGGAATGGTTTGAACACTTGTGACGAAATATAATAGAGGATGCGTATAGGACATTTGCTATTACGGCAAATGAGAAAATAGCAGTGTTTCAGTTGATCAGAACCGCTACCTGCTATAGGTGTTGTTTTAATCTTATGTTGAAGATGCCTCAGGTTTAGAGATGCAAAGTTCAAATGCCTCAGGTTCTAAATGCAAAGGGCAAGAAATCAAATATGGTCTAACATATCAGCATTTCAATACATTTTACAACCTGGGGCCTGCTGCCAATACGCAATTGGGTACAAGTACCAAAAGTTACATAAAAACACAGCAGTAACAAAAGAAATGTTGCATGTTCCAGAACTCGCAAAGTTGGGATAGTCTGCCACCAGAAGCATGACCCAATAGCGCTGTACCGGACACTGACCCACCCATCTCCCTTGGTTTACTTCTAACATTCACAGACAACATCAACTGTATAGGCTAACTATTAACTGGGTCTAACATTGAAACCAAAATGAAAAAAAATAAATCAAACAAAAGGTGATCCTAGTATCTTGCTTCCTCTTGTTTCCCACTAGTCTCATCCAGATGGAAACAGATCATCAGAAAAGCCGCGACACCCTACCTTCCTATTAAGCTACTGTGTAATTCCATTCTGCACCAGTCACTAAGCCACCACTGTAGAAGTATGCAATTCCATTCTGCATCAGTCACTAAGCCACCGCTGTAGAAGTATGCAATTCCATTCTGCAAAGTCACTAACCCACCGCTGTTGAAGTATGCAATTCCATTCTGCATCAGTCACTGACCCACCGCTGTAGAAGTATGCAATTCCATTCTGCATCAGCCACTAACCCACCATGCGTCAATATGCAATTCCATTCTGCATTAGTCACTAACCCACCACTGTAGAAGTATATTTCATAAAATTCACCTGTAGCATTGCTTTTATCGACATCACGCACCCAGCTTTTTCTCAGACATCATAATGGTAACCCATCTGCTACTTGCAATTTCAACAAAACAAAATGCACAGTTACATTCTCAGAATCCTAAAATTGAACACACTGTAAAATGGAGCCTATCTGTGGCTAGATCTGTGTCTCTTTGCATATAACTGAGTTCCATTACTGATTGCTGCATCTTGGTCTCTGACTCTTCTGTAGAACAGCACATAAGCTGCAGCAGACTTCACTTCTTCTTCATCGATCGGAACAACTTGGCTATCATCAAAATTGTACCACCTGTTCTCTTGCAAAAGCTGCATAAAGATAAATTTCTATCAGTATAGCACAAAATGGTGCTTGACAGATCAGGCATTTTACTGAAGATTCAGTGGGAAAAAATACAGGCAATATTATCTGTTTTGCAAGCCATGAAAAACACAAATAGCACTTGAATAAAAATGAAATAATTTGAATTTGAAAGGGACAGGATTGTGCCTCACGACATATCAAACTTTGTCCATTCAAAAACAGAAAAACACAAGATAATCAACCAGGTAGAGAACTTTTTGTCCGCTTCAACCATAGTTTTTGGTGGAGAGAAAAAATCAAATATTTAAAATACAGAAATATACCTTTATGTGTGCTGTATAATGCCCACTCGCCATGCTACCATAGTGATTGCTTACAGCATACAATTCATAGATTTGTTGATCTGAACTTGTCTTTTTCGCGATATAGTTTGTTAAATCCAAGTCATGTATTGGAAAGTTGACAAATGTTTCCAGCTTTTGTTTTGTTGACCTACTAAACGAGAATCTCTTCAAATGTATAACTAGCACATCAGGAAGTCTCCATAAATCCAGCTTTTTGCTAGCTTGCCTTTGCTCCTTGCACCTTGGACAGTACCTAACACAGTAACATAGCTTTGTTACTATACAGAGTATAAGATTACAGGCAGGGGAACTTCTAATATGCCTGAACAGAATTAAAATCTAACACTAAGTGAGTTCAAGAAATGGTGAAAGGGTACGATCCAAGACTTAGAGTGAGAACTCGATTCAAACCCACTAACGAAGTACAGATATTATAATAAAATAACCATGCAACATGGAATTAAGCTTACTAGATTGATAGATACAAAGTTCAATCATGTCAGCATAAGGTATACAAAAGCCTTCTATAGTTAACTTGATTCATTTAATAGTGCAATGCAACAGTCAAACTTCCAATGTTCAACACTACAAACATTAGTACTACTTCCATCCCGCTTATGCTATCATTAGGGTAAACACCATCGAGAGGAAGGCCAGGCAGCGTCAGCTTCTAGGAGAGGCTAGACTATATAAATTGGGGGATACTCTTTTGATTGATTCTTCGTCATTTGGTTAGAAGAGATAAAATCCTATACTTATGTAGATGGGTAAGTACGCGATCTAATTTTTATCACTAACTAACAAGCCCTAACCTTGAGCCACCATAAACAGTGTCACATGGATACTGTTTGATGGGCTGTTGACACGACATCGATTAGATGATTTTACCGAGGAACAAAGGTTAAAAGATCCCTAAATTTGAGGAATCCACAAAATGATGACTTTAGACTGCACTTGGTCAGTGGCTTTCAACAGACAAGAATGACGATTATATGGGTGATCATGCATAGATGCTTGAGAATATGTCACAAAGAATAGACCCTATGGTTCACCAGCAAAATTGGCATACATATTTCTTTCCAAGGGTCACAATGTGTTACGGATTCTTACAGTACTAATCTTGGAAATAAAACTTCATCAAATAGCCTCTATTTGGTTCAAACTTTGTGCTATGTGTATCAAAGTATGGTAACACAAGCCTTCACCTATATCTGCTAAAGCATTGCAGAAAATGGACATGATGTAACCATGAAACAGCAGCAGCAGCAAAGCCTGTTCCAAGCAAGTTGGGGTAGGCTGCAGATGCCACAATGAAATGATTGTAATTTTTGGGAATCAGATGTATCTTGGGATGAGAAAACTGTATACTAACCACATTTCTTCAGGTACAAGAGGCTCCTCTCTTAAGAATGCATCCAAGCATGCATAGAGCGAGAGAGGTTCACCACGGGTTCTCTTAGCAGGAGGGGCAAACTTAAAAACCTCGGGAAGGTTCTCTAAATGATCAGTGTCAATCTTTTCTAGGTCTGCCTTGGGCCAATTGATAAAAAATACAGCTGCCAGTGAAGATTGAGGAACTCTGATAGTATCATTTGACTTCTCGATTATTGTATTGCTATCATCAAACAAATACAGCTCAAATTTGCTGTCGTCGGTATGATAACTCTGTGTTCTAGTGGAGACAGAACTTTGAACTGCCGAATACTGAGAGTCCTCATTTCTTAGCATGGGCATAAGCATTTTATGGACACGCTCATGAATATCATAACCACTGACAGTCTCATTGCGAGATATTTGTGCAAGAAGAGGAACACCATAAGGTTTCCAAGGCGTCAGGCCACTAGTGTTTCCATGGTCCCTACAAATAACAAAAGACAAAATTATCAGAGGAAATCTGATGCATGATGCTAATGTAGTTAGTTTACTTGTATATTACAGACCAAGCAGATTACTACACAGCTTTTCTGTGAAGAATAATTGTTTTGGCCTTTTCTTTAGCTTACATGTCATCACGACGATGCACAAACTGAATGTAGTTTGCCCTCTTTTCCAATCTTGGGAGTCTATAAACTGCCAGATGATTGTCATCACTTATTGTAGATAACTCAAGCACTGGATCATCAAGAAATCGATAGATCTTATGGTTCCGTATCTGTACATAAAAGTCAAGCAAAATGTTTAATCAGAGTACCATGAAACTCATTTGTACATTTAGTTCAAGTGAGCATATATGACAAACCTCAGCAATTAGAAGTTTCTCCCTGTTTGTAAGTGAGCATGCATTGCTGAGGGCTTGTAATAAATCCCTGCACCTACCTTGCTTTGGCACACTTACAGTAAATGGTGTTGGTGGAATGCTCCCATCACAAGAAAAGACCATAACAGTCATGCTTCGGTTCGAGGCAAATTGTAGGGGCAAAGAAAGATACATGAACGGGTCAAAAGTCACTGAAACTTTTCCACAGACTGGGCAGACTAGAGTTGACTTGTACTGACCCTAGAAATCATCATAAAAGGAACGATTAGCAAATATATTTGGCAACAATTAGGGAGAGAAACAAGCATTATTAATATCAATTGATAAATCTGTAGATAAACTGAAAATTAAAATGTAGCTCAAAATTTCAGAGCCAAGAGGCAAAGCATTTGCTGCAAAAAGAATTCGATATTACGTAGCATGTAAATGTATGAAGCTCAAATGTACAGCAATGTCCAGATATACAAACGAATGCGTATATATACAGCCGACACTGAGGATATAATTAACACATAAATACAAATCTAGCACGGATAATCCTTCTGCATATACATCACATGTATATTTGACTCTGCATGTGAAACAAAGTATCACATCGACACCAACAGAAAGTCACGGGATCCATTTACAGGAAAAACAAGCTCATAAAACTGCAAAGGTGCTTATGCAAATGCAAAGAGAGCTACAAGGTCATCAATGAAAAAGCCCCGACATCGGCAAGCAGAATGATGAGTAAATTGAAATGACTGTTAACAGGAGTGACAAATCACTGCATGAAGTGAGTTAACAGTTTAACACACACATTACTCTAGATCTAACCTGGCATACGTCAACAATGATTGAATTATTTCTGGCAATATGATTTGCCCAATACTCATCTGCAACCTCTTCATCTGATCGTCCATCAGTATCACCAGAATTTATGTAAGGTCTATGTTTCACACGGTTCAAATCTTCATGGAGTCCATCCAAGAGGAACGCCAACAGCTCCTATGGTATATTGCCAAGGTATGGATCAAGAATCAAATAACAAGGAATTCAGTATTAAGAATATCACTCAATAGATTTCAAACCTGTGAATCATGCTGGTTGCATCCACTGAACTGAGACGCAAACCGAGAAAGCTTCGCTTTGAATGGACGAGGAGAAACTGGGGATCGGCTAGGAGCCCAAAGTTTTCTCAGAAGATCACCAAAAGCCACTGCAAGTTCACCCTACATGACTACCATCAGAACTCAGTACAAGTAACATAGTGGTGCTGGTGTAAGGGAAACCAAAAGAGGACAACTATGCAGAGCCAGGTTTCCTTCATGAGAAATGAGTGTTGCACTAAACATATTCCATCACAAATGATCTAATCATATGTTAGTTCGATAAGTGATGTTACTTTATGTTAGTTCTTTGGCCTGCTGGTAAGAAACTACAAAGAAAGTTAACAAAACAATATCTATCTGGTGAACAGAAACGAGAGAAACACACACAACCAAGAGAAAAAAAAATAGATATAATTGTTGAAAGTGAACAAAAGAAAGATGGTCCACTTCAAGGATGGAAAGTTTGTCTGAAGTAAGTAACACAACTTAGATGATACCAATTCAACTACCAGACTAAAAACATAAGCAAAATTCCAGAAAGATAGTGTATCTAAGGAAAATTAGAACAAAATAAAAGAAGCTCTCATCTTAGCAAATCAAGCACCTGACATTTTTGTGCATCAAATACTTTCAAGGGAAAAATCTAAAGCAAATGTGATCGACTGCCACACATGATGACATGCTTAACAAGTTACATTGGACTGCATGAAACAGAATAAGAAAGTATATTTTCGCCAAATAAAATGACTTTTGTTCAGGCACCAAGGCCAACAGAATAGCATACTTACCACATTACCCAGCGGATTTTGCCGGTTTATTTCACGGTGGTAGTCCTGACAAAAATATGTAGCAAACTCTGGTGTGTGCACCAGACACTGTATGGCACTGTTCATGTAACATGTATTACCCAGGTTATGTAACCCTGTAAGACCATGTCCCCTTGCAGTCACGCCACTAGCACCATGTACATTATCTAGGTCACCATTGGAAGATCTAAAGTACAAGTTTTGTGTCATGCCAGAGCTATAGCTCCTTGAAGCATAGTTATGCGTTGGAAAATTCTCATTTGAATATCCTAATTTTGAAGCGTTAGAAAACAGAGAATCTGATTCATGCTCAAAAAAATCATTCCCTTTAACTAAGCTCATGCATCCACCATCCAGGCTACCATTGGCAGCAGCAGTAATCTCAACTAGAATCTGCAAGAACAATATATAATCAGAACATTTGCACTAAAATTGCTGAAAACTACCAGTGCATTTGTCCTAGTCACAGTATCGTGATAACCAAAGAGCCTCTACATGCAGCAGTCACAGTGCCATTGACCAAAACGAACTAGAACATCTAGAGAGAGAGAGAGAGAGAGGGAGGAACTAAAGTTATGAGAATTTTCTCTTACATCTTGATCCATCTGAATGTTGGCATCATCAAGGGTTTTCTCCAAGTTATCCATTAACGTATGCTTCGTACGATTGTAATAGTCCCATATGCATACCTGCCAATGATGGCCACAATAACTAAGAAAATAATTGTTGCAGGCAAGAGGCATAACCATCAATATAGAAAAGCCACCTCATCTGGTATTAGGTTGAAAACGTGGCAAGCCTTCTTATGGAGTTCACCAACTGTATCCTGCAAAAGTTCATAAACTTTCAATAGAGTGAAATACATTTAGGTCACCATATTATCGAATTGAAGATTCAAGTCCCTAAACTTGTCAAATGTGTCATCTAGCCTAAAAGACAAAAAATATATATGCAGCTAAAAACATATGGGAATATATAATAGTAAAATACAGGTCAATGTGAGTCTATAGAGATGAAAAAAAAACCTTCTTGCTTATCCTTATGATGGCTTGCTCTCCTTTTGGCATTAGAAGTAATTGGAGTCGTAGAGGATAAACTTCTATGGCCAAATCAGTTTGTGAGAAGCCACTGTTGATGGCCTTTCTTGGTAATGTTGGCCCTCCACCATACCTGTTCATACATTTTGGGAGTAATAAGAAAAGTATTCCAAACTTCAAATCAAAAGCAGCATAATTTGGTTCGCAAAAGGAAATGAGTTGGACAATTCTCACATTACAAAGACAACTGAATAAGCTTTCGACTTATTAGCTTGCATTGGTAGTTTAACAACATCAACTTTCTTTCATGAATTAAAACTTAAGAAATAATATATCACACGTTGTTATGATATATATAGATGATGAGACCATCTTTCATTCTTTCTACAATGTAAGAACAGTGCCTCGGTCCGTTTTACCACCAGTGATTATCTTTATATTAAATCAATAGCAGCGCTGCAATGCATAAGGACCTGCTTGGTCTTTGCAAATCTGCCTGAGGCAGGTATCCAATTTTGGACGCCTGAGGCTGAGTTCAATAGGATCTAACATGTATTACGTCCAGACATCAATTTGAATCCTGGTTCTAATGAGGTCGGAGTGGCTTTTATTTCTTGTCAAAATCGGATGAGGTAGTGCTGTAAAGCTAGCTGGATATGTAGGTAGTCAGTTAAACTCGATTTGGTGATCATTTACTGCTAAGGCAGTGTTGTAAAGATGGATACGTAGGTAGTCAATTAAATTCAATCTGGTGGTCTCTAACTGCTAAGTCCATTTATTCGAGTCAGGCACATGGCAACTCAAGGCATTACCTGAGTACATGTACATGTGCATCTAGAAATATCCAATGTACTATGCACACGCATGTCCAAACAGGCCTTTGACAGGTACACTTGTTATTTTCGATGTAGAGGTATGAACATCTCTGGTCAAGGCATCTAGTCCCACTACATATAGCTTCAACTTCTAATGTTTATACATATACCTAGGTTTACTGTGTCTACAGATTCCATTTTATTTCTAGGCAGCTAGGGGAGTTTCTAGGTAGGAAAAAAATACAATTTTAACTGGCATATGTTTTTCATGATTTTGCAGTAATTGCTCAAGTGCCATACCTGTTTCCTTCCTTTCTTTCTAGGCATCACCATTGTTGTCTATGTGATGCCCACTATTTTTCAAAAGATGCTATTCAGGTGATTTAGAATTGACTGTTTACATTATCGGAATCGCTTTACCAACTTATCATGTCATGTAAATAAGCTAGTAGCTACTCTACAGTTTGATCAAGGATAATGATTAAATCTAGTGTTCATTTGCAGATAAAATGGCGTTTTTACTCCAGCTGTATACTGTGTCATCCGTGATAGCATTGGTGCAGATGTAAATTTCATTTCTGGCAAAGGACAGTCTGTTAGCATTCATGCTTACTGTTGCCTCTTCTGTCCTGGACAATATGGATCACAGGCTATCAGTATCTTCATTTCAACCGCGAGCCACAACACAGGTGATCCAACTGAGGTATCAACTTCACTGTTACTAACTCTATTGCCAATCAGGAGCCATAGGTGTTCTATGTTAGTGAATACTCCATGTCCCAAAATATAGCCATTTCTGGGTTTGGTCCAGATTCATAGCATATTCAATGTATCTAGACTCTCTCATAGCCTTGAATGCTTATATTTTGGGACAGAGGGAGTATTTCTCATTGAACTTTCCAGGATTTCAGCATCAAATACAATATGGAAAATGGTGAGTCTGCACCCAAATCTGTTACTCATAAGATTCTCTAATAGATCCACTATAGATTCTCTAACAATGAGATAATCAATGAATATCTCAATGTTGAAGACCTTCCAGATGTATGTTTCAGCTCCACCTTGCTAAATATTATTTTGCCATTTTATATTTCAATATTTGCATATTATTTGCTCATTTTATTTTCCCATTGAACCAGGTTCAGTCTTCAGTGGACCTGAAGGCCCGTTGATGTCTCTAGCGTGGATTAGATAAAGCTATGAAGTAACTAGCTTGTTTGTTTGCTATTATTTTTACTGAAGTAAGAATTTCCATAAGTCTATATATTTAAAAAAATACTTGTTTTCACTGCTGTTTCTTGATATAATCAATCAGGGAAGGATGTTCAGGAATAGTGAAACTGTTGTTCTACAGTAATAAAACAAGGTAGTAATAAATGGGAGGATGGGACTATGGCCTAGGATGATATAGGCTACGCAGCAAACTACCAGTAAAGATTTAGAGAGAGAGAGAGAGAGATGAAACTATAGGTGCATAGAAACATTCCGAAAGTGAGATTATCTTCAGGGAATGATATTTCACATCATAGTGCAAACAAATGTGACATACCAACCATGCAGCGTTTCCCATACTTGCTGAGGAAGCAGTATGTAATCACGACCCTCAACCAAGGTATCATGTAGCTCAATCTCCATGCTGGAGACTTCATCAGATGCTGTGTCATCTATCAAATCTGTATTGTCAATAGCTCCTGGTCTTCTTTGAGTTTTTGAGCCAAATTCATGATGATGAGAGCCATTACTTGTCAAATCTTCAACAACATAATCAATCCAACTTTGCCACCACCTATTGCAGGCAACGAACAGTTTAGATGAGAAGAAAATGTTAGAAATGCAGCAATTGCTAATATAAAAGAGAGCACTATAAGTAAATGTTACACATGTGGCTGTGAATTTCTAAGGAGACCCTTTGAAAAAACAAAAATGCAACTGTAATTTGTAAAACATGCAAATCAAGAAAACAGCTAAAAGTAATCCATACCAAAATCGAAGAGGCCAGAAGCTCACTCTCTATTTGCATCCTGCTAGGATTGACAACTGGGCCATCCCAAAACATTCTCTTATTCTCAAAGTCTGGATGCGTTTGGTTGAAGGACAAAACTAGATGGAACGGTTTGACGTACATTTCCACCATGATTACAAGATTATACTAACAAACAAAGTTTTACAAATCTACGAAATGCATGAAGCAACCGCATCGAACAGAGATTGATGCACGGGCACTAATCAAATCGAGGTTCCGAAATCTGATGGAACAAAATGTTTCAATTTTATGCATGCTACATCAGTCACTAGAATGGTTATAGTATACACCCAGGTTGAAAACAACCTATGTGATGTAGCTGGTTGTTTCTCTCTGCAAACACAAGTCCGTGTCACCAATGCAGTGAATCTTTCACAGCATAAAGAGGAGTACAGTTACCGGGTAAATCTAGTGCAGAAGTTCGAAGATGAGAAGAACACCTAAACTACAAAAGAAATCAGGATACTGCAACGGGGAGGGGCAGTGAGCGCATTCATCCGCCGGCAAGAAACAAAGAACTAAGGAGACCTAAATAGCATCCTAAGAGAAAAAAGGTACAATCTTGCGCACGGAAGACCCACCCAGCCGCGGCAGCGCGAACCGCCGCTCGAACCGGGACTAGATCGGTAGCGGCGCTGGGGGTAACGGCGCCAGGAGCAAAGGCACGACGAGGAGCGGGAAAGGCTTAGCCTGACCTGGTGGTGATTAGGAAGAATGTGTCGCCTTCCTTGGCCTCTGCCTCCGCAGCGACGGTGATGTCCCGGATGTGCACCATCTCCTGCTCCGCGGTCATCTCCGGCGCCGGCGTCGACACGACCATCTCCATCGCCGCCAACGGCTAGGAGGAGCCCGCGGGACGGGGCTAGGGTTGGGGGACTCCCCTCCCAACAGTGCTCCTCTCAACCTCTCTCCAGGGGCGCCTGAGGAAGCCGATGAGAGGGTGGATGGGGTGGAGGGGATGGCTGTTTCTGTGCGGTGAAGGAGGCGGATCTGCGAATTGAGTTCCTGCTCGGCTTGGCGGCTGGGCCGGAGGAACGGAACCCGGAGCCTGCCTGGGTTCAGTTCAGGTGCGGAGGTGCCTTGTGCTCAAAAAAAAAAAAAGGTGCGGAGGTGCCTTGTTATTCTTCATTCCAGCTACGCCCAAAAATTAATGAGGAAATTAACTTTGGCCCCGTTTGGTTGCTGCAAGCGATTCAAGAAATCTGGATTTTGCACTAGCTACCAAAAGCTGGATTCAGTTTGTTCCTGTTTGGAGAACTGATATCAGTAGCTACTAGTAATATTCTGGTCCACGTGGGTCCAAGTATCGTTTCTACCAGCGTCATAGTGGGGGCAGGAGGACGAAGCTCGCTAGATGCGTATACGAGAGGAAGACAACCATGAAATGATGGTAAGTTTTTGTAAATTCACCAAAGACCGAGGGTAAAATAGTAATTTGTTGGCTGCTGGAAGCATGCCAACGCCAGACTATCGGGATTTTGAGTTTTTTAAGTGCAAGATTCCGAATCCACGCCGAATTCGATCCGTTTGGAGAATCACAGCTTCCACTGCTGGATTTTGAAAATCTGGTGGCTTCCAAACGGGGCCTTTATGGGCTCATTCATTCCAGTAGAATAGCTATTGCTTCTCAATTCTGCCTAAGAAAGATTTTTTTCATCTATAGGAGCTTTTATTAAAGAGTGTCGTTATAGTTCCAACCTCGATTGTCTTACTCATGTACAGACTCAAGGTGTTATATACACTTGATTATCATATATTCATCCAGTTGGAACAGAGTTGGACATTCGTGTTGGCTCTACAGACAATTCCTTTTATTAAATTAAGGAGGGTCAACACAAGGTCCGGAATAGAACATGACTAAAACTAACATGGCTTTCCTTCAAACGACAAGCCATCTACGTTTATCCGTGCGCTATTTTATTTTGCTCCCTTTGTATTTTCGTCACGCTAAAAACAGCTTTGTTGCCTAGCTTCTGAATGCATATCTTCAATCGGGCATGTTATCGACGATCTGTCCCTCGTGGCTGCCCTCAACTTTGCACCACAACCGCACGGTTGGACTCCGGAACAAGCCACTTACCATCCGGGTTTTAGAGATGTTACGCGACATTATTAGTTGCTCTTATAAGTTATAGTAGCAATGTTGAATAAAAAATCAAATTAGAAGTATCTATAGAGTTGTTCTAGTTGCTCTAATTTTTATTACTGGGATTAGGAGTTCCAACTAGATGTTGTGTTCTTCAAGAATGGCGGGCTTGCCATGTGTCCTCACACATGTTCTTTCTCCTTCTCGTTTCGACAGCTCGTCACATGTCCTCCAGCCACCTCCTGTCGTCCGCGTCTACGACGGTAACGCTCCACGTGTGTCGCTATCTTCAAGGATTAAGAGATCTAACTAGATTGTCATTTTTTTCAAGCATGAGGGTAATGTGACTAGGATCTCTCTTGCCACGTGTCATCGCGCCTCTTCTTCCTCCTTTGTACTGTTCCGACAGACTCGCCACATGTTCTCGAGCCATCCGCCCATCCTGCCGTCCATGTCTCCGGCTATAACTCTTCACTTGTCACTCGCTTCAAGGATTAGAAGAAGTAGAATGGCTATTGCTTCTCAATTCTGCCTAAGAAAGAATTTTTATTTCATCGATAGGAGCTTTTTATTAAAGAGTATCGTTATAGTTTCAACTCGATTGTCTTACTTATGTATAACTCAAGCTATTATAGAAACTATATATCATCATTTGATAATTTAAAACACTTGATTACCATATATTTATCCAATTGGAATAGAGTTGGACATTCGAGTTGGCTCTACAGACAATTCCCTTTATTAAATTAAGGAGGGTCAACACAAGGTCCGGAATAGAACATGACTAAAACTAACATGGCTTTCCTTCAAACGATAAGCCATCTACGCTTATCCGTGCGCTATTTTATTTTGCTCCCTTTGTATCTTCGCCACACTAAAAACAGTTTGTTACCTAGCTTCGAACGCATATCTTCAATCAAGCCTCGTTATCGACGATCTGTCCCTCGTGGCTGCCCTCAACTTTTGCACCACAACCGCACGATCGGATTCTAGAACAAGCCACTTACCATCAAAGTTTTAGAGATGTTACGCGACATTATTAGTTGCTCTTATAAGTTATAGTAGCAATGTTGAATAAAAATCAAATTAGAAGTATCTATAGACGTTGTTCCAGTTGCTCTAATTTTTATTAGTGGGATTAGGAGTTCCAACTAGATGTTGTTTTCTTCAAGAATGGCGGGCTTGCCATGTGTCCTCACGCTCGTTCTTCCTCCTTCTCGTTTTGACAGCTCGTCACATGCCCTCCGACCACCTCCTCGTCGTCCGCGTACGTGGCGGTAACGCTCCACTTGTGTCGCTATCTTCAAGGATTAAGAGATCTAACTAAATTGTCATTTTCTTCAAGCATGAGGGTAATGTGTGACTAGGATCTCTCTTGCCACGTGTCATCGCGCCTCTTCTTCCTCCTTCGTCTCTTCCGACAGTCCGACAGCTCGCCACATGTTCTCCAGACTATCCGCCCATCCCGTCGTCCATGTCTCTGGCTATAACTCTTCATGTGTCACTCTCTTCAAGGATTAGGAGAAGTAGAATGGCTATTGCTTCTCAATTCTGCCTAAGAAAGAATTTTTTTTCATCGATAGGAGCTTTTTATTAAAGAGTACCGTTATAGTTTCAACTCGATTGTCCTACTCATGTACAACTCAAGATATTATAGAAACTATATATTATCATTTGGAAATTTAAAACACTTGATTATCATATATTTATCCAATTAGAACAGAGTTGGACATTCGAGTTGACTCTATAGCAATTCCTTTTATTAAATAAGGAGGGTCAACATAAGGTCCGGAATAGAACATGACTAAAACTAACATGGCTTTCCTTCAAACGATAAGCCATCTACGCTTATCCGCGCGCTATTTTATTTTGCTCCCTTTGTATCTTCGCCACACTAAAAACAGTTTGTTGCCTAGCTTCCGAACGCATATCTTCAATCGGGCTCGTTATCGATGATCTGTCCCTCGTGGCTGCCCTCAACTTTTGCACCACAACCGCACGATCGGACTCCGGAACAGTGCCACTTACCATCCAGGTTTTAGAGATGTTATGCGACATTATTAGTTGCTCTTATAAGTTATAGTAGCAATGTTGAATAAAAAATCAAATTAGAAGTATCTATAGACGTTGTTCCAGCTTGCTCTAATTTTTATTAGTGGGATTAGGAGTTCCAACTAGATGTTGTTTTCTTCAAGAATGGTGGGCTCGCCATGTGTACTCACGCCTGTTCTTTCTCCTTCTCGTTTCGACAGTCGTCACATGTCCTCCAGCCACCTCCTCGTCGTCCGCGTCGCGGCGGTATCGCTCCACGTGTGTCGCTATCTTCAAGGATTAAGAGATCTAACTAGATTGTCGTTTTCTTCAAGCATGAGGGTAATGTGTGACTAGGATCTCTCTTGCCACGTGTCATCGCGCCTCTTCTTCCTCCTTCGTCTGTTCCGATAGCTCGCCACATGTTCTCCAACCATCTCGCCGATCCCGTCGTCCATGTCTCTCGGTTATAACTCTTCACGTGTCACTCTTCAAGGATTAGGAGATCTAACTAGATGTCATTTTCTTCAAGCACGAGGGTAAAGCGTGACCGGGACCTCACTCCTAGTGTGTCCTCACGTCTCTTCTTCCTCCTTCGTTCGTTTCGACGACTCGTCACATGTCCCCCCACCATCCGCCGAACCTATCACCCGCAACTCGGATGACGCCGAACGTCGCATCGCCACACCGCCTTTCCACTATTATGCTGCTATCAATCGCGGCTGCTTAGATCCTTGTAAGGCCATTAGAGAAATAGAGCTTATGTTGTCAACACCATGCCGACAATCCAAACCCATAACCCTAGCCCCGTTGCCACCGTCGCCACTTTGCCGGCAGTTGGACTCAACGACCACCGTCGCAACAAGTCTGCTTCTAACGATGCCCTCGACACCTCATCACGCCGCTCGCACTCGCTTAGTGTGACCGGTACCATCACCTTCTCTCCTCTATGGGCTGGCCTATGGCTTGTGTGACTGGTACCATCATCTTCTCTTTTTAGATATGGAAGCTCATAATTGATATCATGAAATGCAAGGACGTTGGTGTTTGATAGTATCACAAAATTCATATTCTTCTTATCCCTTCAAACCCAAGAAACTCATGAATGGTTGTGTATGCAAGAATGCAAAATATATTAATAAAAATATATGAGCTAGAAGCAATTAGAACTAAATATAAACTAATCCAATTTGTTATCATGTTCATGAAGGAGTTGAGCTTGTCCTAGTTGGCTAGGTGGTGGAGAATGTCGTCATGCACCCTAGCCACTCGAGTGTTTCTTCAATCTCCCACAACATTGAATTTGGGTGTTTCTCTTCTCCTAGGTTGGATCTCTATTTTTTTATCATGTGGACCGCAATCTGAACTCAGCCCGGTAGATAGATAATAAATTAATTGGAGCTCGGCTACCCAGTCAAGGGAATTTAGACTTACAGTGAAGTTTGCCAAGATGAATTAACATTTCTCTTTGATCTAACTGATCGAACATCTATCAATTTAGGACAAAGAATAGTACATAAGACTTGCCCCTCAATTGCAACATCGTGAGCCTCTCATGAGTCATGACCCTACAATATCATTCTAGCAAGAAGCGCATCACTTCAGAAAACCTCCAAATGTCTACAGTTTCAAGCAGGAGATGACGTCATGTTGTCATAGGTCTTTGAACCATCCAAAGTCGCAAGGCAAAAGGGCGATGGTACATCTACGTAACGAATTTGCACCTTGTTCTCAGCCTTCTAATTTCAGTATTTGGTTGCGCAACAAATTATGTTTCATTGACTGCCTTTTAATTTCAATTTCCGTTTGCAGCTACCTCCTGCATTTTCCTTGACCCCGTCTGCAAATATAACTTGTATAGTATTTTATGTATATCTTCCACTGCCATGATATAGCGTAAGAATTTCACAGCTAGGTAACAAGAGCATCAATTACACAAACTTAAGCATGACAGAGTTTGGTATCCTGACAGAGTTAATGGATCCACGCTCTGCTGCAGTAGTTTCAACCACATGACGCAGAGTTTGGTGCTAAATTTCAAGGTACTACTCATCTTCCTGACATCAACTTTTCAAGCGTTGCAACGCAACATATTTGCTAAATAGTTTGTAGAGCATAAAACTAATGACACAAAGAAAGTTTCCGTAAATCAGGCTCCAACCTGGAATCCTACCTAGAATCAGTGACGATCCCCCTTGCTATATATAGGAGCTAGAGAATAAAAGCATATCCATTGATTAGGCTTACTACGAAGTTCAAAGGGGTGCTACAGCCAAAGGTCTCCAGGACTTCATGATACAGGGCCTAGCTAAATCCAGGACTTCATGATACAGGGCCTAGCTAAATTTGTACTAGACAGATAACATATTTTACATTGTTATATTTTATCATATATGATAACCAATTCGCCAAAAGGGTTGCAGCAAAACCACCATGAGTTCCATGAAAGTCATCACAATTATCAATCCCGTGCTGATATAACAAGGTTCACCTCTTACAGGGTTGACCCTGGTTTTCATCTCAAGATAATAACAGCAAGATACAAAAGTGTAAACCAGGGAACCAAAGCACACACCATGAACTCAAGGTGACAGCGATGTTCATGCTGTATCATGTTGTCTGGTTCATTAAGTCAACGAGTATTACCCTAGTCTATCCTGAAAGAAAATGAGCTGCTCAAGCTGGCAGCTCTAGCTTCACATTGTTCTTCCAGCTGCAAAATTGAAAACATAGTCAGCAGAGAGACATCAGTAATCTAATGTTAGGGCAGACTGAAAGAAATACCTCATTATGTAATAATAGAAGAAGTCAGCATACAACAGAGTTTGCACTATTCCCGCAATCCAGCCTGTATTAAGAAAAACAAGACGAAGTGGTACCATGAGTAGTGGTTACACACCCATCACAGGGAAACAGAACTATAATATGGAGAGAGTTCATACTTATCCAGTGAACAAAATTGGGCTCGGTGAAGTAACGGTAGATCCAGTTAAGGATATAAAGCACACGGTATGCACTGCAGTAAAAGTAGAATTATGCTTCAATTAGGAATAACATACCAATGTAGAATCACATTACAGGGTAAAGCAGAGAAACTAAGGGCATACAAATGAAACTGCATCTTAGGAAATCTATATGGAATATTTGAAGATGACATAGCAAAATTTATCCACCATTTCAGTAACAAGAGAATTTGTACAATGGATAATGCATAATTAAATACTGTCCATATCCAATTTTTTTATCCCATAAAACTGCATTCATGCGTTCTGTGCTTTCCTCCCATGAAAAATTAAATAATAGGGTTTTTAGCGTAACTGATGTAGTAGATCTTACCCCAGAAAAAAGACATATTGGCCAGTCAAGTTATCAATATTTCTCGTGCGCTGCAGCAACACAAGTTGAGGGAGTATTGCAACAGCTTCCAAATAAATGGAGAATGCCCACATCACCTGCTTCGAGAAAGGACAAATAATCAGAATAACATAATTTAGGAAACAAAAAATATATATTTTTTATAAGAGTGGATGGAAGCATATTTCCATCACAACATAATTTAATGGCTCCAGGCCAAAATCAAGTGTCAAATGTCAATATGTAACTTAAAGGGAAATGGTTGATTTGATTGCATGTCATTAGAAACACGACAATAGGTTTGTACAGTTGAGTAAGAGCGCAAAAGATCGATAAACTGACCTCTCTAAAAGTAAATTTCTCATTAATGAGGAGAGCCAGAACCAGACAAGGCAGCACCAAAAAATAATGTCGAAAGGTGTCATGCTCCTTGTCGTAAGTTCTACGTACAATCTTATGGCGTCTCATGTACCAAACTATTGAGAAAGAGCTTGCCAAGAAGACCAGCTTCATGACGGTGTTATACAGAGATACGAAATGAACAAACAAGTCCAGGTACCGAGCTGCAAATACAAGTGCGTACAGCTCCTGTGTCTTCAGAGATATGCCTACAAGGAATTATCAAGTCAAAGACAGAGGTGTACCGAACAAAATAGCAACAGAAACTTGCAAGAATATAAGCTACAGAACTATTATTAGATCACAAGGATGCAAAAATGTTACGGATTGAAGTTTTATGCTGACTGGGTGGTGTGCGTATAAGGCTTACCTAACTCTTCAAAGGTATAACGAACAATATAATCATGACTAATTGCTGGGGCGGCACAAGATACATATTGCTCAATTGTGCTTAAGGCACACTATGTACTAGCTACAATGGCGCAGCCATGCGCCCATGCCCAGCACAACCCAACAACATTTTAAGCATTATGGATTTCCAATTGTGTGCCCTACTAACTATCTAGTTGAAGATCATAAGAGTATTGCGGAAAGGCATCTCTCCTTGCTTGTCAATACAACAGTTCTGCAATGTGATTCTACATTTCTACCTAATGACTACTGGGGCGCACACCAAGCAACAGTGGGCTCGTCCTAAGAAGATCCAAAATGCAACTAAACAGTCCTTATTACCAACAAGTTCATTCGCTCAGGTGCGCGCGCTGGCACTGCGTTTTTAGACTCCATCAGGACCGCTTTTCTGAACTCAAGGTCGAGATCTCAGGCGATATATTCCGCAACGCAGAGGCGCGCGATCCCGGAAACCAACCGGGTAGATAAATGCCTCCTATCCCTGATCCCAGAGCAGAAAAGAACTGGGCGAGGAGGACGTAGCGGTACCTGCGCAGGACTTGATGGTGTGGATCTTGAGGAGCAGCACCACCACGCTGAGGAGGTGGGTCATGTCCCCAGCTAGCCGGAACAGATTCATCTTCGACACCCCTTCTCCTTTCCTTCCGCGGATCAAACAGAGGCCTTTCCTTCCTCCCTCGCAGGCGCGGCTTGTCGACGAGTGGTTGTGGCTGGCTGGCTGCTACCGTCCTTCTTACGCTCGGCGCGGCGCGGTGGAGGGGGACGCGAGGCGAGTCGACTCGAGAGCGGGGAAGATGGAGAGGGACGGGAGTGAGCCCCCGCTGACAGCTGGGCCCTGTAGGGCTGTGGGGCCGAGCTGGCTGGGCGTGGTCGGTGTGGCCGCACGTGACCCGGTAGTCTTTAATGTTAGAAGGAATGACCTGTGGGTCCAGATTTCGTGGGTCCGAAGTGTCAGCGGATGGAAATAGGTGGGTTGGAACTGAAGAAAGGTGAATGGGGTGGTACGTGTCGAGGCTGAGGTGGCCGGGTGCGATTGGAGCAGCTGACGCGCACGCGTTCCGTGACCTTCCAGCGAGAGCGAGTGACTGGACCGAGATGGGCTGGCCAATTTAGACTACCGGTCCCTTCTCCGTCAGCCCACTTCGAATGGGGCTTCCTATATGCAGCGCGCTTTATTTTTCGTGCGCGAACAGCCCATCAGAGTGGAGACGGTCCAGGGTGGGCCAAGAATGCTGGGGGAGCTGACCCAACTGAGTACGGACACGTGTCGGCGTCTCAATGGGTGAGCGGATGGTTTGTTTGAGAGTAGATTTTCAAACTGATTTTTCTCCTAAATTATAGCTCTGTTTTTTAATTCGTTTGTACAATCATGTTGGTTACAATTAAGGGTGTGTTCGTTTCCTTCCTCTAAAATTTAGCACTGTCACATCAAAGAGAATCTTATTATTTATGAATATTTCGATTAATTTAATGACAAAACCCTATTGACAGATTGGTGCTAATTTTCGAGATGAATCTAATAAGCTTAATTAATCTATATTTTGCTAAAGTGATGCTACAGTAACCGTCTTCTAATCACGACTTAATTAACCTCATTAGATTCGTCTCGTAAATTAGTCTAGGGGCTCGTAATTTGTTTTATAATTAAACTTTATTTAATACTCTTAAATAATAAGATTCTTTTCGATGTGACAGTTCTAAAATTTAGACCCCAGAAAACGAACACACCGTAATTCTACAAAACTAGATCGAATATATTTTTCAATAAATAAATAAATTTTGGATTCGTATTTTTTATCCTACTAGTTATATGCCCATGCGTTGCAACGAGAGTCAACATGAATGTTATAAAACAAAATTAAATATGTACATCTAATAATGTACTTGCAGAGTTGAGAAAATATTTATTAAATGCACTATACAAATTTTCTTTTTAATGCAAACTTTAAACTCGGGCTCACAGACTCCTTTTGTTTACATGTTATTCTTCTTTTTAATGCAATGACATGTGGTTGTCCTATGCAATTAGAAAAGATAATTAGTGTATTTATTTGAAAAACATAGCAATTTAGATAAGTGACTTCCCTATAAAATATTTAGGGCTGCCACTATCACTAAAGAGACTCACCAAGGCGCAGCTACGACCACTCTTGGATCGCATTTCGATCTCTTGCCGGGTTGGAAAGCTGATCTACTAACTAGGCAAGGGCAAGTTATACATGTTCGGTTTGTCCTAATGGCCACTATCATGTACCACGCCATGGCATTGGATATTCCTTCTTGGGCGATCAAGGCTTTTGAGAAGACTTGCAGAGGCTATGTGTGGCGAGGCAGATCGATGCGCAAGGAGGACATTGCCTTATCGCATGGCCAAAAGTGACTCGACGAGAGACCTAGGAGGTCCGGGAATATCCGACCCGAGCAAACCGAATGTTGCATTGAGAGTTAGGTGGGTGTGGCTCAAGAAAGTAGCTCCCGACAAAGCTTGGGCTTCACTCCCAATCCGAGTCCAATGAGCGGGTCGGGGCCTTATTTTCAATGGCTACTTCGACAGAAATTGGGAATGGAGCTAGTACTCTCTTTTGGACGGACGAGATGGTTGCTAGGCAACCGGTTTGAAGATCTCTCCCCATTGATAGCCGGAATGGTGCCACAAAGGATTGCCAACAAGCGTACAGTTCTTGAAGCTCGCACGAACACCTTAGAAGTAATCTTCGAGTTCCTCAAGCTTTGGGATATCATTTTTGAGATTACACTCCAACCCGACATAGAAGATGTGCATGTGTGGCGGCTGTCTAACTCAGGGCAATACACCGCAAAGTCCGCTTATGAAGCACTCTTTAGGGGAGCGATTCGGTTTGAACCATGGGAAAGAATCGGAAAACATGGGCCCCGGGTAAGTGCAAATTCTTCTTGTGGTTGGCTGCTTATCGTCGATGTTGGACAGCGGATCGATTAGCAAGAAGAAGCCTCCCGCATCCCGAGAAATGTTTGTTGTGCGACCAAGAAGATGAAACCATCGATCACCTTCTTGTTGGCTACGTTTCGCTCGACGGTTTTGGTACATTCTTCTGCAGCGCATCGGTCATGGAAGGCTCTCCCCACGACCGGTGACAAGGTATTTCAGGATTGGTGGGGGAAAGTGGTCGGAGATGGTGACAACCCTACGCAAAGAGGTATCAACTCTTACATCACCCTCGGGGCATGGACATTGTGGAGACATCGGAATGAGTGTGTTTTCAATGGAGCATCCCCCAACCTTGCCACCGCGCCGATCTTGGCAGGGAATGAGGCAAGATTATGGAGCATGGCGGGCGCCAAGAATTTGCTTATGATCTTGGAGGAAGATACAGTTGGTGTGGGGTAGCTGCTAGGGGGATATATAGTAGTGGTCGTTCGGCTCAGCTCTTCTATACAGGCGCTTGAGCTGGTTGTGCGATTTCTTCTTGGCAAAGGCCGAGATTGGTGTGCGTGTGTTTGTGAGTGTTTGCTTGTATGTGTTTGTTTGTTCTCTTCTTCTTCTATTAATGAAATGATATGCAGCTCTCCTGCGTATTCAAGAAAAAAAAATAACATAGTTGAATATCGAACCAACTGTTATGGTGTCCTGTATATTTCGAGTGGACTAACAACATTTTTGTGGAACATAGTTGACCTTAGCATGACATCGGGAACCAACACAAATAGATGAAAAGAAATGTAGATGTCATGTCATATTTCGAGTGGACTAACAACATTCTCATGAGAAAATAGTTGACCTTAGCACGACATTAGGAACCAACACAAATAATGAAAAAGAAATGTAAAATGAAAAGCATTCGGTGTAGTATTTAAGTAACATGACAAATTTGATGTCGTTCAAATGAATATTTATCTTCTAGGAATATACCAGAGAACTGACATCATATTTATACAACAAAAAACTACAACTCAAGGTACATATTTCAACCAAGCTCTCTAGAAATGGAAGCAAAAATTGCTAACTTAGATAGTCTCACGAGGCCATAAGAACACGTCAATGTAAGCACCTAACAGAACCCTTATTACTATTTCCAGAAATTTACATTGTGTTTACATGTTCATGGTGCAATGTCCTCTTCAATGAATCTGATTACGTCGGAAAAAGGTCATCTTACCTAATAAGAATTATAGAATTAGATAACCAATTCAAAAGGAAAACATATTCAAAATACCAACAACATGGATGTTTTCACATCGGATATGGAAATTAAGAAATATACAGATAGCAGCAATGCAGACAAAAGGTAGTTTATCGTTATCTATATGAGCAAATGTGAGATAAGACCTCTTATTATTCCATTTATGATCAATTATAGGTCATTGTAATTTTAATGAACAATAATTCCTATTAGTGTTGCTTGAGTTCATGTTCTTTTTCATTTATAGTTTGACGGATTAAGACAATGCAAATAGAAAGTAACATTAATGTATACCCCTTGGATAATTGTGTTTCCTATCCTTGATTTTTTTTGCGATAATGAGAACTTCGTGAAAGTATCGATGGTTCTTATGATATTTTGTTTCTTTGCGGACTCTTTCGACAAATACAAAAGGAAGGTAGGTTCACATATTTGCTAGGCTTTTAGCATCATATGTGAGTGTAGTTCGAGCTAATGTGTAGCAAAAGGAAGAACGTGCATGTTGTGGACTATTGATCCTTTTTGATATATGGATCATGTTGACTATTGAACCTCTTTGATGGAATGTGCCTGCTAGCTTGTATGAATATTCACACTATCTGGAAAAGAGCCCTGCAATAGCGGGCGTTTTGGCCCTGCAATAGCGGCCATTCCAGGCGCTATTACGCACACGTTATTGCAGGGTCGGACCAGCAATAGCGCCACGACCGCCCGCTATTGCAGGAAACCCCGCAATAGCGGGCAGGGTGATGTCATCCGCCCGCTATTGCAGGCAACCCATCAATAGCGGGCAGTGACATCAGCTCGACCGCTATTGAAGGGTCACCCTACAATAGCGGCCAGATGACATCACGAAGGCCGATATTGCTGTCGACCCTTCAATAACGGGCGGATGACATCACGAGTGTCCGATTTTGTTGTGGTTTTTACCAATTTCGTGCACGATGATGTCATCTCCTCGATTTTGCTGGCCTGGACAGCAATATCGTCTAGTGACATCATCGTGTCCGATATTACTAGCATTTTTCGAACTGGACACAATTATTGCTATTTGTTTTATTTTCCAGGTGACAAATTCAAATTTTTTTACGAACTGAAAATACATTCACACTATATACGCAAGACAATAGAAATAATCATTAAAGCATTTATATGTACATACGACATAGTTGTCATTCATTTTACAATATCCACATACATATACATCATGTTTGTAATACATAATATTCATCCATCAAAACACAACTAAATTACAATTTATCCAGCCACTTCGGCTCTAGTGCCTTCAATCTCTGCTCCTCTGTCTTTGAATTTTGCACAATTGCATCTTGGTGGCCCTTTTGATCGCTGTAGCTATACAAGTCTTCATGCATTGCAACATCACTTAGAGGATCGAAATACCTGCCTCTTTCATTACAAAACTCACGAATCATGAAGCGGAGGAGTTTGGCTGCAATGAGCTCGAGCGTGCTTTCTTCTAAGTAGGAACCTGTTTTTGGCTTTTCATAGCGTTGCTGCCACAAATAAATTATGGAATTAATACATGTTTGTTAAGTAATATAAAACTAATATACTAATGCAAGAAAATACACACTAAATACTTACATCTTTTCATGGGGCCGGTTCTTCCGTAGGGAATGTAGTATATTCCCCATTTCCGACGCTTATGTATTTGCACACATAGTAGCCACAGGTCACGGTCCCAGGACGCTGTTTTGAACACTTTACAAAACAAGGAAATGGTTAAGTTACTTTACAAATAGAGACATTAATTAATTGAATAAAAGAAATGACCATGATATGAGATAATAGTACCGGATAATGCGTTTTGTATCCAAGGTTGGTCCGTTTGGGATGAGGGTCACCACCAAGCTCGAGATAGTATTTATAGGCACTAATATAAAAAAGCAAATGAGCAACGAGCATAATGCAATCTATAAAAAATGATAGTTCATTGAATATCTAAAATTACCTATTAAGGGTGTCCATGAAATCCTTATACCTCTTAGGATCATAATCCAAAGAGTCAAACACCCAAACTCCCGCGAGTTTCGGATGTATCATGAAAACAATCCAATGGTCACTATAAAATATGTCATTATGTTATTATCTAATTGAAATAATGATTTGCACAAAAAGTAGCAGGTTACGAAAACTTACTCAAAGTTATATGGAGCCATAATGCATCGTCTCTCTTTCCATTCGTACATGCGTCTCCCAATGTAGGTTGCTATACATCTCCTTGCATCCTTAACCGCTTGGACATGTACTTGTTGCCTTCGGCCTTGGTCACCTTCTTTCCGACCAACGAGGGATGATTATCGGTAATCTTTGGATTCATAGCGCTTTGGCTAATGGCGGTTGGGTTTAGATATCCGACTTCATTTGAGGCACCGGAGTGATGACACATTCGAGCGATGAAAAAGGGTAGTCGGTTGAATTCATGTGCCATTTGCTTGGAAATATAATAAAGGTGAAAAAAACTTACGAGGCACCGAGACGGTAACGAGTGGCATCCATGCGTTGGAGACGGTACAGAGCATGGATCTCCTCAAAAGGCACATTTAAGTCGAAATATTCCTCTTGTCCAAAAACCTCTCCGGGGATCCTTGCCGCGATAACTTGGACACCCTTACTACATGCATTTAAGTACCATGGATGAAAGTACTTAAATATCCATGGCTTCTTTTTCAATACATCTGCTTGGTAGTAGTGGCATGCCATGCTTATAGGTAGGGAAGTCTTCTTGTGTGAGATCCCAACCTCCTTACGGGACGTCGGGAGGCGGAACGAGAACATGTGGGACCACTTCCTTATTCTCGCTCCTATATGCTGCCGCCACGCCTTTATGTCATGTTGCGACTGCATGCCAAGTCGTTAATATATCGATAATCGTATACCTAGTCGTGAATTCATAAGTACTACAAAAGTGTACTTACTTATTTCCGCGCTAGATAACTCCTTCCTCGGAGGCGGAGGTGGAACAGGCTCGATCAAAGGTTCACTCGTTATTAGGCGGGGTGGACGAGCTACGAATCGCCCTAGCCCCTTTGTCACGTGGTGTCGCTGGAGCCGGAGTCGATGTTGTTCGAAGGAGAGCTGCCTCATTCCCAACATCCGGACGAGGCGGCGTGGAGAAGCCATGTTCCGGAGGGATCCGGTACTCATGCGTCGGAGAAGGCCGAGGTGAAGGTAGTGGCTCAAAAGAAATCTCGGGGTCAACCGGTGTGTCGTAGACTTAGCTTACGGGTATACATTGATCGGAAGAATGATTTATCAAGAACATGGTGGCATATTGACGACATAAGACCGGTGGGGTGGGCCCACGAGTGGTGTCCGACCGCTATATGATTTTAGAAGGTTCCGTAAGACCGGTATGGAAACAGAGGCGGACAACAAGACTGGATTATTCCTCAAGGAAAGTACAAGGCCGATCGAGTAGGACTCCGAATTGATAAGAAAGCTTAGAGATAGAGTTTCTAAGTATGTAGATATTGTATCCAATTAGGATTCTACATGTAACCTTGCCTCCCCGGACATATAAGGCGGGGGTAGGGACCCCTAGAAGGATAAGTTCTTACAAGTTCCTAGAAGTTAGGACAAGTTCCAATACTACGAGATCTTGCAATTAGCAAATCGCTAAAGGTAATACATAACATACAGGATGTAAGGTATTACTCTCGATCCGAGGGCCTCGAACCTGTCTAAAATCGCGTTTTCTTGTGTGTTCCGTGTGTTGCACCATCGAATTCCACGCTCGTGAGGGACCAGGTAGTACTATTGCCGAGTTTAAGACTCGACATTTGGCGCGCCAGAAGGGGTCCCGGCGAGTTCTCAGCGAGTTCGATGCTTCTACTTTCGACTTCGACTTCGTTACAAGCTTCAAGATCCGCTCGGGTTTCTCGACTTCATTCTACGACAGGACGACCGGTGTCGCGAGCGGCAACCGGTGCAGAGCGACGATCGTCGCCGCGACGACGACGATGAGCGGTGCCGTAGGGCGATGATCGCCGCCGCGACGACGACGACGACCGCTGTCGTGGAGCGATGACCGGTGCAGGATGACGATGGCGACCGGTATCGCAGAGCGATGACCGGTGCAAGAAGACGAACGTCGCCGCAACGACAACGACAAGCGGTGTCGTACGACGACGATCGCCGCCGCGACGACAACAACGACCGGTGTCGCAGAGCGATGACCGGTGCAGGACGACGATCGTCGCCGCGACGATGACGACGAGCGATGTCACAGGACGATGACCGCTGCCTCTGCGTAATGACAACCGGTGTCGCAGAGCGATGATCGGTGCAGGATGACGATCGCCAGCTGCGACGACGGCGGCGATCGGTGCGATGAACACCGTCATGTGACGACGAAGATCGATGCTCGCTGAGCGATGACCAACGCCAGATGATAATTTCAACAGCTTTCATCGTTCGTCGGCTTCAACTTGAGCGCCGCTGCTGCTCGGACGCGGTCTTGAGCATTAGCGCGCTGCTAATCTTCGATTCGACCGATCACGCCGTCTTCAACAGCTTTCATCGGTCGTCGGCTTCAACTTGAGTGCCGCTGCTGCTCGGACGCGGTCTTGAGCATTAGTGCGGCTACTAATCTTCGGTTTAACCGATCGAGTTGTCTTCAACGGCTTTCATCGGTCGTCGGCTTCAACTTGGAGCGCCGCTGCTGCTCGGACGCGGTCTTGAGCATTAGCGTGGCTCCTAATCTTCGATTTCGACCGATCACACCGTCTTAAACAGCTTTCATCGGTCGTCGACTTCAACTTGGAGCGCCGCTGTTGCTCGGACGCGGTCTTGAGCATTAACACGACTACTAATCTTCGGTTTCAACCGATCGCGTTGTCTTCAATAGCTTTCATTGGTTGTCGGCTTCAACTTGGAGCGCCGCTGTCTGCTCGGACGCGGTCTTGAGCATTAGCGTGGCTGTCAATCTTCGGTTTTGACCGATTGCGTTGCCTTCAACCATCTTCATCGGTCTTCAATTTTGATTTAGAGCGTCGCTGCTCCTCGAAAGTGGTCTTGAGCGTTAGCGCGGCTGCTAATCTTCGGTTTTGATCGATTACATCGCCTTCAACCATCTACATCGGTCGTCAAATTCGATTTTAAGCGTTGCTGCTGCACGGAGATGTTGTCTTGAGCTGAACGCGACTCGTCAAACTACTCATCGATCGGCTACATCATCTTCGGCCGGGCTCGGAGCTACGCCCAATAAACAAGCTAAGTTGCTTTTACACTTAAGTTTTTATGTTTAAACTTATATAATGCGATGCTCATGATAGCTTTTTGATAATATGAAATATGTCAATCTTTGCCTATCCGTATGGTTTTATTTATCTTAGAATCTGAATTTTGAATTAATATACCATGCCACGGGGCTGCTATTTAAGAGCGGTTAGTTAATAATTTGTGATCCCGAGTTCTAAGACCGGTCATTTTTTCTATACGGCACGATTTTGTTAAGTAGACCGCCACTATGTGCTATACCTAATGCTGATTAGAGCTAGTGGTTATGTCATAGTTGGTTTGTGTTGAATTAACCATCGTTGCTTGGTTATAGACTTGATTGGTTAAACCAGGATGGTATAATTTAAGTTTTTTAAGTTGGATGACCGGTTATTAAAGTTGAAATTACATTAGACATATAATGATTAATCTGGACCGTTGCAGATTGCGCGAAAGGAGAAAACCTTATATGTTGAAGTAAGGAAAACATATAAATACCGGTCAAGAATCTGTAAATAATTTGAGATTTGCAGTAAATAAAACATTGGAGTATTTATTTGCATATGAGCACATTTATGTACTTCTTTAATTGTTTTTACGAGATACAATGGACTAGAAACTAGGTCTCAAGCACCGTTTGATGTACCGCTGCTACCGGTCTTGGGTGCGGCGACAGAGGAGAAGTCCACGTGATTTGAATAATCACGGGGCTCTTTTGCCAATTGTGATCACCGGTCCGTGTGTTCGATGCTTAGTCCGTTAAGCATTTTTAGCCCGAATATATCATTTCGGAGTGATTTATACAACAAACCGATCTGGTTGAAGACTCGTTGTCCGACTGATTGGTTAACCTTAGGCCCCGGGTGTTAATCATTCGATCGATAATAGGTGTAAAAAATTTGAGTTTATTGTGTGAATTTTGGCGATCGATTTGATCGATCGAGAATTTGGATTTGAGCGATATTCCGATAAGCGGAATATCGATTATGATCGATGCGAATCACCAGGAGTATGAGATTTGACACCGGTCCGGACTGGTCGAAAAGTATGTTCTTGACGGAAGATATTAAGAGTTACGGAGGAGTGGTCTACGTGATTTGAATAATCACGGGGGCTATTTTGCAAATGTTTGAGCGGTCCGAGGTATGGAGTGCCCGATCAGCGATAACATTGGAATATCAAATTGGATTGTTTAAGGAAATTGAATAATGAGACTAGTTAGATCGAAGACAATTAGGTCTTGCCTAACTAAGTATTGTGAAATTGGATGCCTTAGGCCCCGGGTGTTAATCATTCGGCTGATTATAGGCCTTGGAGACTCGAGTCGATGTAAGTTAATTGGGAAACTGGTCCGATCAACCAGAATTTTGGTTCTTAGTGAAATTTCACTAAGTGGATTATGAGTTCAGGCTGATTTACGCGGTTTGTTATGTCAACCTGGTGTGAATCTCAAGGAGATATGAAGTTCGACCGGTATGACTGGTCCGAAAAATATGTTCTTGGTAGAAATTGCTTGAGAGGAATGTGATTTGATGGAAAATAATAAAGCATAGTCTCTCAAGAAAGACTCTTGCATTATTTGTGATCCTCAAATGATACAAGAGTCGGGGACTATACCTAATTAGGTGCACCTGACCGGTGCACCATGGTCAAGAGCGGTCTGCGAGAGATCTCGGGAAGTGGAAAATAATGGAAATTGAAAGGAGCGGTCCGTAGAGATTGCATATGGGAGGAAATAATGAAGAATCAACTAGTGGACTCTTGCATTATTTGAAAGGAGTTCAAATGATCCAAGAGTCGGGGCTATACTCAATTGGGTGCACCCAACCGGCGCACTAGAAGAAAGAGGAAGTATTGCAATTTTAGGTGGTATGGAGGATAAAATACTATTTTTTTGGCTTTTTGAAGCGTCTTGAAGAAAGAGGAAGTATTGCAGAAGATTGAAGTTCTTTTTAATTTAACATTGGAATTAGACCAACATGCGAAAGGTTGGTCGGTCTTATTCAATGTCAAATCAAAAATTACTCGGAGGTCATTGTCGTAGACTTACCTTACGGGTATAGATTGATCGGAAGAATGATTTATCAAGAACATGGTGGCATATTGAAGACATAAGACCGGTGGGGTGGGCCCACGAGTGGTGTCCGACCGGTATATGATTTTAGAAGGTTCACGTAAGACCGGTATGGAAACAGAGACGGACAACAAGACTGGATTATTCCTCAAGGAAAGTACAAGACCGATTGAGTAGGACTCCGAATTGATAAGAAAGCTTAGAGATAGAGTTTCTAAGTATGTAGATATTGTATCAACTAGGATTCTACATGTAACCTTGCCTCCCAGGACATATAAGGCGGGGCGGGGACCCCTAGAAGGATAAGTTCTTACAAGTTCTTAGAAGTTAGGACAAGTTCCTACACTCCGAGATCTTGCAATTAGCAAATCGCTAAAGGCAATACATAACATACAGGACGTAGGGTATTACTCTCGATCCGAGGGGCTCGAACCTGTTTAAAATCGTGTTTTCTTGTATGTTCCGTGTGTTGCACCATCGAATTCCACGCTCGTGAGGGACCGGGTAGTACTATTGCCGAGTTTAAGACTCGACACGGTGCTTCTTGAGTAGGAGGAGGCGTAGGTGCAGGCGAAGAATGCGCTACAAGAACGATAATCTCGCGTCGAAGCCAAAGGATGATATGATTAATCGCATCCTCGAGTGTCTCAATACCATCATCCTCCTCCGGATAATCAAGGTCGCAAGCAAGATAGTTGTCCCGAACCTTGATAACTTGGACTCTAGCACACTCTGCGGAATCGATACATCGTTAAATGTACGTCCGGGGATCGCAATGCCCTCTCGCTACCTTGACGGTCTTCTCTCTCTTGCCGAGCGTCATGTGCAGCTCACAAGGTGTATTCTCCGTGATGTCATCCACGGTGGTACCTGGTGGCATCGAGCGCAGAGCCATGATCGCTTGGAGGCCGAGCATACGGACTTGGGTTGTCAATGTTGAGTTGAAATTTCGGTACCACGATAGGTTGCATGACAGACTTGAGGATTATTCTTCATGAATTCGTAGAAGTTTTTACCCACCATTCATGATCGATACCCTGTTGCTCTCGTGGCCCACACCTACTACATTCTTCACTCGTGGCAGCAGACGACACTTCTTTCAATCGTGCCGGTGAAGAGACCCCTCTTGTACGACCCCGATGTTCATCGGTCCCGATGGCAACAAGTCAACTCATCCGTCCGTGGATTGAGAGTATCTTCCTTCCGTTGGGCGGCTACTTGCTTTGCTTTTTGCAAGACTTCGGTAACCCCGAGCTTTTCGGCACCAGCTGCCCATCAGCGAGTGGACTTTGAACGCCCAAGCACCCAATTTCGGGTTCGTTCACCGCATCCTTCTAACGGGTGCAGGATTCCAGCTTGTCGGCGTTGTTCTTCCATACTCCTCCATTTCTTCACTTTAGCCTTGTATCCTCCTCGGTCCCAGATTAGGACGCAACTTGTTCTTTCTACTCAAGCTTTGGAAAATCTCGCTCTTCTTTTTAGCATCGTCGGAGGAGACTTTCTCGACGAATGAGTTCCAATCATTAGGCGTGATAAAACCGTACTTCCGGAACGGTGTGAGACCCTTCCGGACAAACTTCGTATTAAGGGTTGTCCCGAATGTCCTTAGGCACCTCCCCGATGGTTTTCGGAGTAGCATTTTTGGCCCGCTCGGAGACTTCGGGTGGAAAAATGTAGGTTCTACTCAAGTTCTCCCATAACGTGTCTTTTTCATCGGTTGGCACGTCAAGCCAGCTGTCGTACTTAATGTTGATTGCGGTTCGGACTAATACACCGCAATCATTGCGCCGGTTCGCGTTGACGTCTTGAGGCTCAACCGGAGCCCCATCCTTGTCTATTGCCGTAACAGCTTGAACGGCAGTATGCAGCTTGTTTGTATTTCTTTGCCCTTTGTTCCGTCTTTCTACGAGTGGACGCTGTTGCAGCAGCGGCCTCCGACGGTGTTGGAGGAGCATCTTCAAGAAATAAACGTCGAGCACTACGACGTGTTTCAACAACCTATTGAAAATATAGTTAGAGGACGTTTTAATTAAACAATAATTATTGTCCATGAAATATGATTTTGACGATGCGATACCTCATCATCTACGTCATCGTTTGGGTTGTAATCGGGGTCGGGTTGCTCAACCCGTTGCCTTTTACCGCAAGGAATCTCGAGAGGAGAAGGTTCCTCAAACGATGTTGAATGATCGGAACCGTTCTCCGATTCATGCGTCGACACGGGGCTCCGAACAGGTTCAGCTTCTTTGCCTTAATCCATTGTTAAGCTTGCTAAAAGAAAAAAATAGATACGCATATTGTTAAGCTTCTTTACGTTGATAACACGTAAGAATATCGCTACAAAAGTGTTTAAAAAGACCGTCAATTAACGGCTCTCACTATTTAAAAATGCCATCAATTATTGGCAGAGACAATTAAAAGAAAAAAGAAAGAAAGAAGGGATAGCATCGGAATCATATAGTAGAGGAGGTAGACGAGATAGAAGGACATACAATGTAGAACAGTTTCATAAGAACGGCGTGTGCACACTATGCAATGCATACCACAATTTATATGACCTCGGGATAGATAGGTCGGGATACTTGGGTATCCTCCGAAAAATCAAATATAATGTGCCATACACATCACAAAGATAATCCGGAGAATACCCAAGCATCCGACCATGTCTACCCCAGGTCGTACGAGTTGCGGTATGTCTTGCATTTTATTGTACCAACCTTCCTAATGAAACACACCCTACATTCTACATTCTTCCACCCCATCTACCTCGTCTCCTATTAAAAGTCATCATCTCGCTAGAAAGATGCTCTCGGTGCGGGTTGCCGAATCAACGGCCATCCAACGCTATCATTAAGTTCATCGACTCGTATGGCAACTTGTTTCCAACATCCGAGGATGCGGTCCATGCTGCCACGCTCATCTCACTTTGCCCGCTTTCATCATCGAGCATGGCTAGACCAAGGAGAGAGACCGAGAGAGAGTAAAGATAGGATAAAAGAGAGAAAACAGAGGAAATAGAGGAGAAAAGAGAAGAGAGTAGAGAAGAGAAAATAGTTTTTATTTTAAAAAAAGTGGTCTAGCCATGAAAGAGAGGAAGAGAGGAGAAAAGAGAGGAAATAGAGGTGAAAAGAGAGGAAAGAAAGGGGAGAAAAGAGAAGAGAGTAGAGAAGAGAAAATAGTTTTTATTTTAAAAAAGTGGTCTAGCCATGAAAGAGAGGAAGAGAGGAGAAAAGAGAGGAAAGAAAGGGGAAAAAAGAGAAGAGAGTAGAGAAGAGAAAATAGTTTTTATTTTAAAAAAGTGGTCTAGCCATTAAAGAGAGGAAGAGAGGAGAAAAGAGAGGAAATAGAGGAGAAAAGAGAGGAAGGAAAGGGGGAAAAGAGAAGAGAGTAGAAGAGAAAATAGTTTTTATATTAAAAAAGTGGTCTAGCCATTAAAGAGAGGAAGAGGAGAAAAGAGCGGAAATTGAGGGCTTATGAAAATATAGAGGAAGAATAGGTGCAACATAGGCAGTTATATATATTCTTACTGCCTACATTGCATCAATATATCATCAATCATCAATCATCGATCAACAGAAATCAACGAGGAGAAAAAAAGTCATATGTGATTGAATCGGGGAAGAAATAAGCGAGGCATGACTGCAAGCGGTCGTATGTGGCAAGCACAATTATCATATTTGATCATAAATAGCAGGCATGACTGCAAGCGGTCGTATGTGGCTGCTGTTTATCGAACAACATTAACCAAGCGAGCATAACCTATCATAATCTGAACAAAAGCACATCTATCATATGAGACTGAACATCGATCTGTTATAATCGGAGAGTCACTCCCAATTTTCAGAATTGGCTAAACAATGACAAGACAAAGATATATATAGCCAGCTCAATCAGAACAGCAGGCAACAAGGGAACAAGTAGAGGAGAACATATAACAGATGGCATAATGAAACATGGGGTAGTAGGAGATGACATAGAGCACAACGAGTGAGGGATTCCTATAAACCCGTTCAAAATTTAGCAAGTTTGACTTAGCATATCCTGAAAACAAGCCTATTCACATCAGAATACAAAATCAATCACAATTATCATGTGTGATCATAATACTAGGCATTGCACACTGTAATTAGACTAAAGAGGATAAGGATCAGGGCCTAGGAATTGATGGTAAAGCAAGAAAAAAACAGGGATAAGACAAACTATTGCTAATTTTCAGAATTGGCTAAACAGTGACAATCATTTGCGACGAACATAGTTTTTTTTAATTTATCTCTGCAATCTAACAAAAAAATATTTATGCAATGACCAGTCAAGAGGACAAACAATAGTTACATGGCAGAAAATGCATGTACTTTATAGTTATCAACAGTAATTTCTAAGTTTTTTTATAGATTATGTTTGAGGAAAAAGAAACCAAAACAGTGTTACTCTAAAACATTATTTTTTGTACCAAAAAACTATAAACATCAGTTTTAGTTATCATGGATAGATTGATTGAACAAAGCTATTGGTTGAACAAGCATTGGGTCAAACAAACTGTGTAACATGTAAATAGCTCAATGCACTACATTGTAACGTAAATACGAAATTTTATCATTCAGTCAATAGGAATTAAAAAAGTATTTACAGACATGATACACAGGCACACTTATTTTCTGTAGGCATGTTTTTTACAATACGCAGGAACAAGACAATGATTGCATAGAAGAATAAATGAGTACAGTGTCAAGAAAAAGATCAGCTAGGCTATAAAACATAAGAGATGTTCGATAAAATGTTGGGTAAACTGTCAGCACTGAAAATGTTATATATGCATTTCAGAGAGCATCAACTCACACAATTGCCTTAGCAAAAATGGGAGAAAGTACAGTCCAGTTATAAACAAAAATAGTGACATAGTGGATCTATTGCTTTTCTGATTATCATATCAGATCATTCGAATTTTTTGGGTACTAAGATTAAACCCCCAACAAAGAAGCAGAGACCAATTCTGGAAAGTTAAGTGTATATAAAACTTTGATTCATCTTGTACCAGTTCCTGGAAGGAATATTTGTTCCCTGCATTACGAATTCCTGAACCAGAGAAACCTTAATCCACACATCTCTTAATAACACAAACAGTTACACTAATCAATTATTGGTCGATAAACACAAAATTAGTAATCAATTATTGGACGACGACTTCGATTGATGAGGGCCGGTGAGGAGAGCGAGCCGGTGAGGAAGGAGACCTCACCGTCGGGGAAGGGGGAGGGGAGAGGGGGAAGGGGAGGGGGCGGGCGTGCCAGGGAGGGCCGACGAGGAGGTCAAGGCCTCACCGTCGGGAAGGGGGAAGAGGAGGGGAAAGGGGAGGGGGGAAGGCGTACCGGGGACGACCGGCGTCGTGGGAGGGCCGCGAGGAGGGCGGCGGCGAGGAAGGAGCCGACGTTGGGGTGGGCCGTGAGGAGGGCGGCGAGGAGGGAGCCCACGGAGGCTGCGCGGCGGCGCTCGGAGGGTCGTGAGGAGGGCGGCGAGGAGGGAGCCCACAGAGGCTGCGCGGCGGCGCTCGGAGGGTCGCGAGGAGGGCGGTGAGGACGACGAGGCGGTGGCGCCCGGCCGTGGAGCCCACGGAGGCTGCGCGGCGGCACTCGAAGCTCGAGGAGGTATGGAGGAGCGGCGGCGCTCGTGGATCTCGAGCACGGAGGACGATGCGGCGCTCGTGGATCTCGAGCACGGCGGCGACGGCGACGGAGCACGGCGGCGACGTCGACGGCGACGGCGGCTAGGGTTCGAGGCGAGGCGCGAGAAAATGGCTAAGTCCCGAAAGGGGACGGGAGATATTTATAGGCGAAGCCTATAATATCGAGCACTGCCGACATCAGCACCGCCCGATATCACAGGGAACCCTATAATATCGTTCGTGCCGACGTCATCGTAGCTCGTAATATCGCTCCGATGACGTCGGCACGGATGAATGTCATTTTTCTTTTATTTCTTACATTTTTATTTCTACGCTATATTGATTTTTAATCTGAAATTTGGCATGAAATTGTTTCCATTGTTTCCAAGCACAAATATATTTTTTATTTATTTTTTATCTTATTATTTCACTAATATATTTAAACTAGGAGATGACTTTTATGAGTTTAACATGAATTAAATATTTCAAATAATTCTACAAAAATTACAGTAGTTTGTAATTTTCATATAAGTTGTGTATGTCAAATATTAGTTCCAAACTAATAAGAAAACTACACATAGAAAAAAACAAAAGAAACGTCGGCTTTGCAATTAATTTGACCATTTTATTTTTGCAAAGTACAAGTTATTTTGACCTTATTTTTGGCATGACACTATTTCAACACCATTCCAACCCAAATATATTTTTTATATATTTTTAAAAAGATTTGTATGAAAAAACATATTCAAATGGGACATGTAGTCCTAAGTGAAATGAGTTTCATACGTAAATTCTTGTTGGTTCGACTCCTAACATTTTTCTACTTTTCAAAAAAAAAACCAAAAATAACATGTGTGTATTGGAACAAGTTAGGCATTCAAACAAAAAATTGCTGTAAAATTCACAACGATTTTCAAAATAAAAATGTTTAAATAAATGTTAAACTTGGACCATGATTTCGTACATAGGTACGTAAAGAAAATAATATTAACTTTGGAAAACTAACTCTCCTATGTGATAGGTAGAATTTTAGAAAATTTTAGAAAAAAATCGCTCAATTTGGACAATATTTGACTAATATAAACAAGTTTGAAAAATTAAATACGAATCAAAAGAATAAAAGAGACTTATCCTGACGAACCGAGTGCATGAACTAGGGCCAACATGTGGGGCCCATGTGTCATTGAACTAAGGGCCAGTGGTTTTGGAATTCATTTGAGTTATTATGAATCAAAATATTTTTAAAAAAATTAAATTATTTTTAAATTTTAATTTTCAAGATTTTAGTTTTTTTACTTTTTACTTTTTATTATTTTAATTATTTTTAACTAATTTATTTTTTTGGGCCTTTTGAATTCAATTAGTTTATTATTAATTATTTTGAATTATTTTCATTTATTTGAATTATTCTGAATTATTTTCATTTATTGTGATTTATTTTTTATTATTCTGAGTTGTTTTCATTTATTTTTTATTATTCTGAGTTGTCTTCATTTTTTCTGAATTATTTTTTAGTTTATTTTTATTTATTTTTGGATTATTTTTTAATTATTCTGATTTTTGAATTTATTTTAAATAACTCGGAACTAATTAGAGTCGGACAAGCTCTGTAATAGCGGGCTGCCGACGTCGACCGCCCGCTATTACAGGCTGCACTCGCCCGAGCGGATGTGGTTTAGTACCACATCGCCCACACGACGGCGCGTTGCCTCGTTTATAAGGGGCGTCGCGCCAGCCCAATCGATCTCCTCTCGAAACCTGTTGGACTGCTTGTTTGTGGCCTATTTGATTTGTTGGGCTTTGTTGGTCCTCGGGTCCGTGAAGTTGGACCACTTATGAACCTGTTTCGAGCCTATGGGCTTGGAACTAAATTTTTTTTAATTTTCGAATGATGAGAAGATTAAATAAAATATATAAATAATAAGAAAAATTAATAAGGTTAAAATATATAAATAATATGAAAAATTAATAAGGAACACATAGTAAGAAAATAAATAAATAATACAAGAAAAATGTGGTTATATGTATATCAATATAATGAGAAGATTAAATAAAATATATAATGAAAAATAAAATATAATAAGGAACACATAGTAAGAAAATAAATCAAAAAATAATAAAAAAATGATTATATGCATATCAATATAATGATAAGCTTAAATAAAATATTATATTAATATGAATAAAAGTGGATAAAAAATTTAAATTACATAATTATTTTTTAATTAGAATAACCAACAATCTTAATTAAGTCATGGCCCACATATATTATATGAATATATCAATAAAGTGGATAATAAAATACAAAATGCATTTAGTTAAAATTCCATGATATGTCACAAATACCAATTTTTTTAATTTCCGAATAATGATAAGACTAAATAAAATATATAATTAAAAAGAAAATTAATAAGGAACACATAGTAAGAAAATAAATTTAAAAAATAATAAAATATGATTATATGCATATCAATATAATGAGAAGATTAAATAAAATATTATATTAATATGAATAAAAGTGGGTAAAAAAATTTAAATTACGTAATAATTTTGTAATTAGAATAACCAACAATCTTAATTAAGTCATGGCCCACACGTATTATATGAATATATCAATAAAGTGGATAATAAAATACAAATTGCATTTAATTAAAATTCCATGATATGTCACAAATACTAATTAGACATTACACCACAATACTATATATCAGCCATTAACCAACTTTCCGTTGCGTTCATCGTCATCGACACGCATGTATGGTGCCATTGATGTATAACCGAGCTGTGTTTGAATGAGTTTTAACTTTTTCATGTCTCGCAAAGAGGGAGACCTCGTCAAACTGGTTGTGCTCTTCCGGATCTTTCACATTTCGAAGTCCAATAATTATTTGTTTCCCGGAGAGAACAATATGCTTCTTTTCATGCTCGGGCTCGACTACATAAAACACTTGTGCAACACGTTCCGGAGTACCCAAGGATCATCTTTGTGGCCTACATTATTGAGGGAAACGAGAGTGAAGCCATATTCATCTACCTCAACACCTTGCGGATGCTTGACCCATTGACACTTAAATATGGGTATCCGTACGGTAGTCCCATAGGTGAGTTCCCAAATTTCTTCAATATACCCATAATAGGTGTTCTCTTTCAAGGTGTTGTCCTGTGTCTGTTACACTAATACCACTATTTTGATTCGACTCTTCCTGTCCTTTTCTCTAGTGTAAAATGTAAAACCATTAATATCATAGCCTTGCCATGTTGTAACTAACTGTTACGGACCTCTAGCCAATAGATGCATTGTCTTTTCATCCCTTGTTTCACCAATTGGAATGTTTTGATCCTTCAACCACCCTGTAAAAGTTTTTTTGTGCTCTCTCATGATCCGATCGTCGGTGCAATTTTCATTTTCTGCACGTAGTTGCTCTAAGTGTTGCTCGGATGTATGGCTCAACAAGTTGTAACTGCTGCAGGAGGCTGAAATGTGCTTGACTCACCAATTGATAGTTCTCGTCGTTATATGTTTTCTTTCATGTGGTTCCTTGACCGAAAATTCTTCCTTCATGGCGTGATTTCGGTAGACCAATTGTTTTTCCATCTTGATTGTAATCATTGTAAAACTCAAGAACCTCTTCGATCGTATATCCCTCTATCATGGAACCCTCGGGGTGAGCCCGGTTGCGAACATGTCCCTTCGTAATGGACATAAAGCGCTCATACGGAAACATATGATGCAAGTAAGCGGGGCCAAGAACGACAATCTGATCAGCTAAGTGAATCATGTAGTGCTCCATCAAATCAAAGAAAGACAAGTGGCATACACATCTCTAGTTGGCACATTGTCTCTATCATCTCTTTACGTATCGTGTCAAGCTCAGGAAGGCTTATCACCTTCTTAGATATGGAATTCCAAAAATGACACATCCGGATGATAGCTAACTTGATATGAGGTTGCTTAACAACCCTAATTGCGATCGCGAGAAACAGATGAAAGCATCATATGACACTCATGTGTGTTGTAGCCACTTATCTTCAAGTCACTCATTGATACGAGCTTCTTTATGTTTGAATAGAAACCTGTGGGGACTTTTATCCCTCGCAGACACTTGCAAAATGCCGTTTTCTCCTCGATGGTTAGGTTCCAACAAGCTGGTGGAAGGTAATACTTCCCATTCCCTCTTGGCTTAGGGTGAAGCCCATGCTTTATATTTAACTTCTCTAGGTCTCTTCGTGCCCGCAGTCCATCCTTTGTCTTACCGGGAATGTCCATAAAAGTGCCATTGCAATTGTCAAAGACACCCTTTCCGACATGCATAGGGTCTCGTGGCATGGGCGATCTCCAATTCTTTCCAATAACTTAAATACCGATGAAAGATCGATTGTTTTTTAAACGGCACGCCCGTATCGGCAATGTTTCCTTTCTTTCCCTTCTTCTTTTTCCCATAGGTATATTTGATATTTCTCACCATTTCGAAAACAAATTGACCGTCTTGAAGTTTAGGAGTCAACTCTGTCTCAACTGTTCCATCAAATTCATCTCGTCTTTTGACGATATTGGTGCATTTTTGCTAACCATCTTCGATGTTTTACATACACCAACTTACGCGAGAAAGGAAGGTACAACGATGCGATCTGGTCCACACATGTTGAACATGTTGTCTTCCCTTTGATCTGCCCATTGAGATCCGAGCGTTCGGGTTATCACCGACGGTGCAAAGAAAGATGGCGTGCGGGGTGAACTCTTCCTGTCCGTACGCATCATAAACCTTCACCCCTTGTTCCCATAATAGCTTCATGTCTTCCATCGGTGGTTCAAGAAAGACATCAATATCAATTCCAGTTTGTTTCGGACCGGAAATCGGTGTAGTTAGTAGAAGGTACTTCCTCTTGTGGCACAACCATGAAGGAATATTGTAAAAGCAACAAATCATCGGCCAAGTATCGTGCGGGTTTGTCATCTCTCCGAAAGGATTCATTCCATCCGTACTTAAGACCATTCTTAGATTCCTCGTTTCGACGCAAAATCGGGATGGTTAATGTCGAAGTTCTTCCACTATCGAGCGTCGGCAGGGTGACGAATCATCCCATCCTTCTTGCGCCCGTCAACATCATCGTGCCATGTCATGAGTTTAGCGTCTCTACTGTTGGCAAAAAGACGCTTCAAGCGATCGATTATCGGAAGGTACCACATCACAAGGGCTGGTACTTTTCTTTCATCAACCACATCTTCCCGCACATCATGAGGAACACGATCGGTATTGGTTTTCTTCCTCTTCGGCCAGCTTTCTTTCTACTTTTGGACTTATCCATGATGTCTCGTATCATCGGTTCCATCATTAGTTTTGTATCGACGGGCGTTACACGTTGGACATCTAGTCTTATTGGCATGCTCTTTACGGTACAATATGCAGTGGTTTGGACAAGCGTGTATTTTACGTACGCCTAGGGTCAACGGTGCCAACACTTTCTTTGCATTGTATGTGTTGGTGGGCAAAGAGTTTGGTTTTGGTAAAATTTTGGCTAACAGCTCTAAAAGTTGGTTGAAGCTTGTGTCCGACCACCCATTCTTAGCCTTAAGTGTGACAAGCTCTAGCACTGTCCGCAAGACCGTGCAATCCTTATGACACCCCTTGGATTCCTCGTATCGAAACTCCTTTGACGCCTTCTCCAATGCATCCAAGTTATCCAAAGCTCGCCTTTTCTTTTGGACCAGGTTCTCGTTGTTAATGTGCATCAACAATTCTTCCACATCGAGACCGCCGTCAAAATCCTCGCTTTTATTGACAAGTTCTGGACCATCCGTGGGACCTGACGTCGTTGCATATTCTATGCTACTTTCACCCCTCACCCTACGCTCGTCGTGGTCGGCTCTTTCTCTTATCACCTCTTCAACGTGGTCACCTTGTGCATGAGGTCCTATTTCGCCGTGTTTTATCCGGATATAGTAGTCCTTGATAAATCCTTTCTCCAACAAGTGCTCACGAATAGTCTCGAGGTGTCTCAAACATAAACATGTTCTTGCAACGGGTACAAGGACAATAGATATATTGTGTACCCCTTCTTCTTGCGTGTCGCTTCGCTTCTTCAATGAAACCCGTGACCTTTTGGAAATATACAACAGCATCACCACCCCCACCGAGTGTACATCCAAGATCGATCTTCCATCTTTCTACGAGACATGTATCGTAAATAAAGAAATGAATAATAATTAAAAACTAAGTCAAAATGGAATTATATGCTAAAAAGCAAAAGTAGTTACACAAGAATATTACATACTATAGTTACGTGTGATTTAAAAGTTAATAATAAAATCTCTACATAAATTACTGTTAAAAAAAGATTTATGAATAAAACATAGATCCCAAACTAGGTCTAGATCCAAAACTAGATCCCTACATATAAAAGCCTACATATTGTATGGAGAGGATAAGTTTAAGTACTAAACACCCTATGATATGCATGAGGACCACTAACCATGCCATTTATAGGTAAAAAAATAGATCCAAACCCTAGGAAAAGTAACCATAAAAAAAGAGACTAAAACTATGGTTAAACACAAAAAAATACATGGAACGGTATGGATTTACCTCCTAGGACAATATCCTTCCAAAAAAAACAGGTTCAAAACCTTCCCCCTTCTTTTTTTGGCTTTTTCCGCCCTCCGTACGGACAGCTCGTCCGTGAGCTCGCGAAACGAGCTCCTGTCGGGAGGAAGGGGACGAATTTATACACTCGTTGCCTTCAATAGCGGGCCGGATGACGTCACCAAGGAGACGATATTACAGGAACCCTGTAATAACGGTCGAGGTGACGTCACCGGCGACCGCTATTGCTGGCTGGCCCGATAATAGCGGCCGTCGGTGACGTCATAGCACGCCCGCTATTCTCGGATCGTCCGGTAATAGCGGACAAAAGATGACGTCACCGGCGACCGCTATTACTTGTGTGACCCCCATCTGCAATAGCGTTGCCTCCGATGACGTCACCTGCGCTCGCTATTGCAGGAGTCTCTGTAATAACGTTGCACCATGATGACGTCGGCGATGGCACCCAGCAATAGCGTTTTTCTGTGTGCCCGCTATTGCTGGAAAATGCCCCCGATATTGCTGGCTCTTTCTGTAGTAGTGTCAAGATGATGTATTATTGGTTTGAGTAACCAATATTTGTGGCTTTTTTTCCTGGATATAATTTCCCTGTCGGCCTGGATGTAATTTCCTTGAGGGCTAGCCGTCGAAATCATTTCCCTGTGTGCTAACCGTCGGGAAATTAGAATTTCCCTGTCGTCGTATCCCTGGTGGCTATTCCCGATGGTTCACCGACAGGTTTACTTTCCCTTATGGTATTTTGTATTTCCCTGTGGGTTTTCGGCCCGAGAGGAATATTCTGGTTTCCAGTAGTGTATTGTGATATAAGCTCATGGAGTGTATAGAGTGTATAGATCAACATTGTGTTGTCACCTGGTTGTCCCGGTATTATCGGCACTCAACAATATCAAGCCCTTCCACAATAATACTGTGCTAGGTCATACATGAAGTGTATAGATCCAGAGTTACTTTTGTTCGTAAATTACAAGAATAAAAAAACACCTTTGAAATGACTGAAGCTATTCATCCATAAAAGTTTAGCACTGGATGGTAGTTATCACGGATACACGGTCTCAGCCTTTCAGGCCAAAATAACACTTGTTTTCATATTGAGAAAATAAAATAAACATACATAACTTGCTCAACGGTACAAGCACCGGGATGCAAAAAAAAAAAAGGTAGAAACACTGTAACTTTCTTTGTACTAACAGACCACAACACCAATCAGTATATGCATTTATAGTATTAATAACAAGGCTCTAAAAAATTAAAAATAACCAAAAATGAACAAGAGTATTATCCTGCTAAATAAAAAATGCTACTAAATTTATTATACACATATAATGTAAATATCTTTTAGGTCAACTCTGAATCCCGAGTTATTATATTCCTGGTATATAAAGTAAAGAGTAAAATGCGCTAGAAGTCCATGAACTTGTATCGTTGTGTCGTTTAGGTCCACAAACTTTCATTTTGCATTTCTAGATCCACGAACTTGTTTGTCCGAGACGTTTAGGTCCACGAACTTTCATTTTCATTTATAGGTCTACAAACTTGTTCGTCTATGTAATTTAGGTCCATAAACTTTTTTCAGTAGTTATAAAGTCATCAACCTTTTAAGTTATGCACTATTTATGAATATTATGGTCTATGACATGATTGAACGCTATCGGATTATGAACTAGAAAACGATCTAACACAGGAATTCATCGGAATAGTTGAGCTCGTGAGATGACTACATTCACTTCAAACGAACTATTTATAGTATAAGCAAGAGAATATTTCTATAACATGCTCAAAATGTCTATATCTAATACATACATTTTTTTACCATGATTAAAATACCTAAATCATTGTGACATTTTTTTAAATGCCTATATCAAAATACTCAATGAATATTGCATCGTTTTATTAGGCTTATGAATTTATAAGTGTTAAGAAAATGTTGATGAACTAACATGTCGAGGACAGACAAGTTTGTAGACCTACAAATTTTACGGAACTAAATGACACGGATAAACAATTTAATGGACCTAATTGATACAAACAAACAAGTTTGTGGACCTAGAAATACAAAATAAATGTTCGTGGACCTAAACGACATAAACAAACAAATTTATGGACCTAGAAATGCAAAATAAAAGTTTGTGGACCTAAATGACACAGTGTACAAATTTATGTATCTCTGGTGCATTTTCAGCTACTTAAACCATAACCTTGGTCAGAAAAGGTTAATTTATTTGTAGAGCTGATTGTTTGTGATCATATTTCATGGACTTACTGCAACCTTATCCTATGAAAGGCCCAACTCCACCTTTTTATTAATTCACTCTTCTTTGCAGCATATAGTTGATGATGTAGACAAACCTTTATTGCTAATCTTGATGCCATCAGTGAAAAATGTGAAGCATCAGACATGGCATATATAGTGGTATTCGACAAGTCCCTGAATTGACAAACCACATCTCGCTTTGAAGAGGGAAATATTGTTGCCTTTTGCAATCTATTATTTTAAGAGAAACAATCTGGATATAATTTTATTGAAGGAAAAACAATGAGGTAGGCAAAATTGATTCATGGATAAAACAACTTTTGTGTATAAACAATTGTCACCTTTTCAAGCAACTATCTTCTCCTTCCTTCAGCAGTGTTTATCAGAGGTAACATGTTGCTAGATAGACTCCAGTCAAAAATCAAATTGAATAGACCCTGCTTCAATATACTAAAACAGGCACTTGCCCCAGCATTGAAAAATCAGAAGCAGTGAGGCACTGTTTTTGCTATCTCTACTACTTAAAAATCAAAACCTAAGAGCAGCAACAATAAAAGAAGTTGCTTAAAATATTGTTCCTTTAAGCAAAATAAAAAAAACACTGTGGAGAGGCTCGGTGGAGAGAAAATACTCTTCCTATCATATATTAATCATTGCATACAGAATAGATATTGCTTAGAACAATGATAATTGGATAACCATTGCTCTCATGTGGTCTGGTTTATTTAAGGAGACTATGGCTTTTTGCTCCATTGTGTATGAGTTAGGACAGTTAGGATATCAATTTGGTTCGTGGCAATAACAGTTGGGACATAGTTCCAAACATGGCTAACATGAACAAACATACACACATCTTTATTAAGCAATCTGGTGGGAGATTTTGGGCTGATCAGATTTTCTTTTCTGGTTATGTTGGTATTGTTTTCATGTTTTGAATGCTTTAAGTCTGAAAGATAATACAAGCTTCTTAATGAATTAATTATCTTATTTGAGAATTGTTAACAACTAAATATAACCAGACTGCAAATGACATAATTAATCTTGCCTGTTGATTACATTAATATATTATCTTTTCTTTAAGATGGCATCTTCAAGGCAAGATAGGGGTTGTTATCCATATCCATTTAGGGATATAACCAATAGTGCTAGAACTTTTTTTCTCAAAAACGCAGGCAGTGCTACAACTTCACCGAGTATAATTATACATTATCGTTATCTGCTCATACCACAACTTAATAACTTTGGAGAAATAATGCCTTTTCTATAGGGCATGAGAAATGGCGCCTCTAGAGAAATTTATCTTAATACACATAATAGCTAAAGGAGGCAGAAAATGCGGAGCAAATTGTAAATCAGTGATCACACGGTAATTTACTGATTCATATCAAAAAAATTTAAGAGGAGTAATTGCCACCTGTTTAGGAGAAGTTGGTGTCTTTTTACTTCAAGACCTCTTTATATACCTCTTCTCCGACCCTTCCTATCTGGTATAAAAATAAATTGTGTTATTTGTGGTATGGTTTTATCAAAGCAAAATTCTGAATTTAGAACAACATGTTAAAAGCACTTCTGAACCAGTTTTAATATAAGATGAATTGATAGGTTAAAACTGATCGATAAAAGAATCTGCTAGAATTCCTATGTAGAAAAGTTGGCCAAGTTATGATAGGTTTAACAATCTAAGTTTGTATGCACTCTAATTTTTCACAATGAAGACACATTTATCACGAATTGCTACGTGTAATCAGGTAATATCCGAGTGTACTAAAAAGAATTAGTCTTTAATTATAAACAGTAGGTCACAGTTCATAAAGGCAAACTGTTACGGGCCAACCCGACCCAGCAGGGGCGGCCCGCCGCCTTGGGGCTGCCTCTGCCCTAGGCATGCCGCCGGGAGGCCGCACCCGAGTCGAGTGCGGCTGGCAGGCGCGCGCGGCCCCCTTGGACGCGGGTCCGGCTTTCTAAAGTGGCTAGGAGCGGTGCCAAGTATTTCTATAAATAAAGAGATCAGGTTCTAGATAGATGTAGGAAGTTGAGATAAGTTTAGGAAGTCAAGGTTTAATTAGGAAGTTTGAGTTGTAATAGGTTTGGAATATCTCCAAGTTGGAGTAGTGGTCAAGTTAGGATCTCCCCCTATATAAACAGGGGTATTGTACCTGATCTCATTAAGCAATAAAGAGAAAACTTATTTGCTACCCTGCTGCCGCAGCTCCTCCCCTCTCCTCCCTGCGCACGCCGCCCTCGCCTCCTCGTCGCTGTTGGCATCTCTTAAGGTCACGCGGAAAGAAACACGTGACCGCGGGAGAGCCAAGGGTTTAAGTCACTTGCACTATTTAACCAAATAATCCACATCCAAGTACAAGTACTAGATATGTATTATAAGGTGGGTCATGAATATCCGCAAGCGGACGGATAACCCGTTGTAGCATTTCACCCGAGAGTATTCAAGGGTATCGTATTTATATTTTCCCAAAGGAAGACATGGTTGATAAGAGTACTTATGCTCATGGTGTTACAAAAGAGTGATGAAGTAATCACATTCCAATGCAGGGGTTAGGAGCAATAAATTGAGGATAGTGTGACACACACCAAGGCAATGCATTCTCTAATAAAAGGGATAGAGGCAATCCTAGATAAAGCTAAACTAGACTAGCGAGACCACTACTCCTAATGATACAACATTCATATGAGTGCGCAGCTTCTACCTAACATCCAAGATCATGCAAGCGCAAGCAAGCGTCTAATGCCTAGGCATCATCGGGAGATCCGTCTTACGCGAGGTCCGCCTCGCGACTCCGGCCTTTTAGACTCCTATGCCATGCCCGAACGTGGAGGATTACTTTGGATGACAAGGCTGTCACTTCTTGTCACCTACCTCTACAAACCGTGGGACACGAAGCACATTCAAAGGTGGGTAGATAACCCCAGCACCATGCCGGCGTCACTAACCACAACTCTAGATCCCTCGAGGCACCCCAATCCTACGGATCGACATGGTGGTAAATCTAGAGCACCCTTGCGGGACGATGAACCCGAAGCCTATTCATAAGAACACTAGTCTAACTAGCATAAGCCGGACGAAAGGATCAAAGCTAGCACTAAGTCATGCAAAGGCGTTCGTCGCTCAAGAATGAGTGACGAACGGCAATCAACCAGGTAAGATCAAGAGTAATCGATGATCAAGTATGAACGAACGAAGAACATTCGATATGTGTTCATCTTCTATTAATGAAGAACGAAGAACGAACGATGAACTCATATGAACGAACGATGAACGATCGAGCAAGATCATGACTACTCTGTCAAGCTCATGACAAGGATATAAACGAAAGTATTCCATATATAAAAGATCAAGTCTTACAAAGAGAGGATACAAGAGCTATACCCAATTCTCCACAAGACCTTGGGAGCAATGAGGCAGCCCACTACTAAGCCTAGCACTACCTAGAAAGCCTCTAAACTTCTAATGTGAGGAGAGAATGATCCTTGTGTTGTTGTGTGTGTGTTAAGGAGGGGGGGTACCCCTCCTTATATAGGCTTGAAAGGTCGGCTCCTGGAGGCGGTTTCGTAGGTCGGTGGCATTTAATGCGCGTGGAACCGACCTCCGGAGGCGGTGGGCAAACCGCCGGAGAAAAGTGGGCCGGGGGGCCACCGGACCGGTTCGGCCGAACCACCCCGGTGGGTTCGGCCGAACCGGTCCTGGCCCCTCCTGGGCTGGGCTTTGGCAGTTGGCTCCCCCACTGGATGTTGGTCTTTGTTCCAGTTGCTTGTGGCCTTCTTTGTGTTGGATTTCGTGGTCATTGGCCTTTTATCTTGGAGTTGATTCCCGCGGCGAAATGGAAGTTTTGTAAAAGTGTTGATTTGTCGCCTCGGGGCCCGGAATTCATCATTATCCACCCGCACACTAAAAATCTAGAGGTACAAGTGGAACTAGGTTATTTCTAAGTAAAATGCGTGTAAGACATGCCTAGTCCTTCTCATTTATTTGACTAATTGACGGTCGAAATTGGTCCGTAACGACCGTCAACAGTCGCGCGCCCCTCTCTCCCTCCTGCCGCAACCCTAGCAGCAGCAGCCGCACCATGCCCTAGCTAGGGTGAAGGTGCACCCTAACATCCGGTATCTAGAGACCAGGTGATCCCTTGGCCGCCGCTGCCATGAGTTCTTCCAAGGAGTCCGCGCCATCCGACATCCCGACGTTCGGAAGCTCTACAAGGAGCAGTACACCACCATGGAGAAGAACATCAACACCATCCTCAAGGCGACGGCTGAGAACACGGAGGCCACCGAATCGCTTGCCGCCACCGTCCAAAAGTTGGCAAAGCGTTGGGACGGACTCGATGCGGAATCCGCCAAGCGCATCGAGGAGGAGCAACGTCGCCGCGAGGCGATGAAGGCGGCCCACAAGGCCGTCAAGGACATCTACGCGTCTTCCTCCACACCGGTGGCGCCGGAGCTCGTTGCTACACTCGACACGACGTTCTCATCGCCCGGGGTTCGTCATCAACACCACCCCCGGTCGGCGGTAAACATGATGCATCAAGCGGTCGAGTTGATGGCCGCCCGATCCCACGCTACTACAAGCTCACCTTCCCGACGTACGACGGTAAGGAAGATCCACTGCCATGGATTAACCGTTGTGAGCAGTTCTTTGTTGGACAACAGATTTCGACAATGAGCGCGTGTGGTACGCCTCGTATCACATGACGGGCACTGCGCAACGATGGTACATGCGCCTCAGCAAGGAGAACAACACACCTTCATGGGGCAGCTTCGTCGGGCTCGTCAACAAGAGGTTCGGGCCTCCTACTCGCGCCAAACCCCTTGGCGAGTTCGCCATCCTACGACGGACCGGCACCGTGCACGACTACGCCGAGCGGTTTCTAGCCCTCGTCGTACGCGCCGAAAATCTGCAGGAGCAACAACAAGTCAACCTCCACACTGCCGGCCCGCAAGAACCACCGAAGACGGAGGTCGAGCTTGCACGGCCTTGGGACATGGAGGCGGCCATCGAGCCTTGCAAGGGCTTATGAGCGTCGCGCATCGGTGGTGGCTGAAAATCAACTCGCGATCAAACCGCCATATACGACTACACGAGGATCGACTACATTGGCTCCTTCGCTGAAAGCTGACCAGCTCCATGCTCCACCACGACCGCCTCCAATGGTGGAAGCGCCACCATAGCTGCAACACAACCAACGGGCAAAGTCTACAAACGCCCGACGGCCGAGAGATGGCTGAACGTCGCCACCAAAATCTTTGCTTCAACCGTGATGAGCCTTTTATGCGCGGCCACAAGTGCAAGCATCTCTTCTACCTTGAGCTCCTCGACGACCTCATCAACATTGAGGATGAGGAGGGCACCTTGATGGCGATCATTGGCGAAGGGAGGAGCCCCATGCTCCTCACAGGCTACTCCTTCACCGACAACCTACGCATCCTCATTGATACGGGAGCTACGCACAACTTCGTCGACACCAGCCTATGCGAACTCTCGGATGTTGCCTCTTCGTCGTGCTTCACTCTCCCTAACTCCGGCTTTATGGGATCGAGTGTTGATCCGCTCCGTGTGACGTGGTTTTGCTCTCACCATTGACCAGGACATTCATCACATTGACATCTACGCCACCAAGCTTCCCGACGACGTGGAAATCGTGCTCGGGTAGACCATGGTTGGTCTCTCTAGGGCCAATCATGTGGGACTTCTCCGCGCTGACCATGTCCTTCTTCTACAATGGACACCACCGCCTGCTGATCGGTCTCGACTCGCCGCTACGTCACACTCCTCGGCTCGCTCCGGCACAAGAGCTTGAGGCGCCCCGGGAGGAGCCCATCACTACAGCAGTTCATGCACTTGCAGCCCCTCCTACAGCTCCTTCGTGGCTGTTATGGGTGGACCTTGCTGTGTGGAGGACATCTTCAACATCATCGGCGCCCATTCGGACCTCTACGACGACCTGCGCCACGACATCGAATGCAACCCCGACTTTGCTGTGATCCGCGAAAGGCTGGAGTCCGGCTATGCTTCCCGTGCATGGGACATGAGAGTGGGACTAGTCTTCTTTGATGGACGTCTTTACATGCCAGCCTCTTCTCCGATGCTCTACCACCTTTGTGCCTTTCTCATCAAAGAAGGCGAGGAGGCGATGCTGCGCCGGATTGCTGTCGGATTCCACCACATGAATGCTGCAGGATTGATTCAAGGAATGCCGACATCTGTGCTATGCCTTCTAGGAAATGCCCCATTCCACGGTGGAGAATGTGGACGTCAATTTTGTGGACATCGCAGACCGAGAGCTGTTCCGGGTTCGCAATGTGTATTTTGGAGTTCACCCCGGTACTATCCTTCTTCCTCCATCATCTTCAGATTTTCGGGTGCTGTTTGGCCATGCTCTTCACTTAGACACTAGTCGGCCAACTCCAAGGGACACTTTTGTGGTGATCATCGATGGCTTGCTGCTACCCACACCAGGTTTTCAGCGCCAATCTTTCACCGCGCCTCCGAGTGGAGATGGAAACGGTTTTGTTTGACTTTGGAGTGCCTCGCAACTTCATTGATGCTCCAGGAACGCCAGTAGTGCGAGGAAACAACCCAATGCCCTCCTCGCATCACTTCGTCATTAATGGTTTTATCGGAAGTTTGGGCTACATCTTCACATTGGACATTGATCGCACTCGACGGAATTTGCTGGATGATCTGGTTCTTGGACGTGCTTCGGCTACACTTCTTTTGCGAGCTTCGTCGAGCAACTCCCATGAGTGGTCCTGGATGGCGCCTTTCCTAGCTCGAGGACGAGCCGACCGTCAATGGAGGAGGAGATGTTACGGGCCAACCTGACCCGGCGAGGCGGCCCGCCGCTTTGGGGCCGCCTCTACCCTAGGCGTGCCACCGGGAGGCCGCACCCGAGTCGGAGTGCGGCTGGCGGCGCGCGCGGCCCCCTTGGGTGCGGGTTCGGCTTTCCAAAGTGGCTAGGTGCAGTGCCAAGTATTTCTAAAAATAAAGAGATCAGGTTCTAGATAGGAAGTTGAGATAAGTTTAGGAAGTCAAGGTTTAATTAGGAAGTTTGAGTTGTAATAGGTTTGGAATATCTCCAAGTTGGAGTAGTGGTCAAGTTAGGATCTCCCCTATATAAACAGGGGTATTGTACCTGATCTCATTAAGCAATAAAGAGAAATCTTATTTGCTACCCTGCTGCCGCAGCTCCTCCCCTCTCCTCCCTGCGCACGCCGCCCCTGCCTCCCTGCCGCGCGCCCTCTCTCCCTCCTGCGGCAACCCTAGCAGCAGCAGCCGCACCTTGCCCTAGCTAGGGTGAAGGTGCACCCTAACACAAACACAATAGTAACCAAAATAATTTATCAAGAAGGGATCATACATCTACCTTGAAATATCAGCTGAGTCATGTTGAGATTATGTGAAACCCAAGTTCAAGCAGAGTATGATTTATTTTGAACACTTGATATGGACAATGCAATCAAATTTAACCATCACCTGAGGCCGTCTCAAATTAACCAAGGAATAACATATTTTCCTTTGCATTCTTAGTATAGCTCCAATATAATACAGTTGCGGCTTCGATCTCAGTCACGAGATCCCATACCATCGCCAAAACTGCTCCTCTTCGATCCCATCTACAACCGAACCTAACAGGATCATTATGCTACAACATGCATCTAAATATCCCAGCTACAGAGGCATTGAATCCAAAATTGATAATTACACACAACAAAAAACTGATTTTTCATGGGGTTCACCGTGAATGCAAAAGACCAGGCAGGCTAGAATTTTCATGGACGAAGAGCAGTGTTACCCTAACCACACAACGGCCAAGGCGCCGGAATCGCTGCTGCTGGTGGTGGCAGTGGTGGTGACGTCGTCCCGGATAAACATTGATCGCTGCTCCTGCAGGCGACAGGCTTGCTGCTCTGGGGGGGGGATTCGACGGCGACGACAACAATTGGGATCTACGGACCTGGACAGGTGCGGGGACGACGAAATAATGGCGTGGTGGCCTGATCTCGGGGGCGGAGGTCGACCAAGACGGCGGCGGTTGGGATCGACGCCCCTGGATGGGTACGGGAACGGCGAGACCCATGTGCTGCGGCAGCGAAGGTCGGGTGCGACGACAAAGATTCTTGGGTGCGGCGGCACAATCGTGGAGCAATCAATGGAGGCGTCTCGCAGATGCAGTTGTCGGTGCGTGCAGGGGCGGAAATCTGAGGTTTGGGCAATGCTCGGATCGACGGAGGCAGTGGGAATCCGCTGCGGGAGGCAATTGCGGTTGAGTCGAATGGAGCATGGATTACGGGGTCGCAGGTGCGGACGACGTATCGCACGTTGGACGAAAAGGGTGAAAGAAAGAATTCATTGCGGATTTTTTAAGTAGTAGAGAATTTAATAAATGTTGTAGCAACTAAAATCAATTGTTCTACCAATATAAATCAATTGTTCTAATATTGAAAGTCAAATGTTCTAGCAATAAAAATGAAATGCTCTAACGAAAAATTTATATTGTTCTAGTAGTTTAAGTCAAATGTTCTACAAATAGACATTAACTGTTCTGGTAGTTAAAATCGAATGTTCTATATTGTTTTTATTTTTCACAATAGACAACCAATTTTTTTTAGAGAAAGACCAACAACAGATCCAACCAGTACTCAAAATGGCTGGCATTGAAAAAAAAATATGATGAAAGTATTTATGTGCTTGAAAATAACAGCCGACACTAAATACTTTCATCACATTTTCGTGGAGCAGGAATATTCCCGCCGTCCAGCTCCCGTTCCCGCGCTTGGAAGAAAAAAATATCAGCAGCCAGTGCAGTTCCGCCGCTACTGTAGTCGTGTGTGCGTGGAAAGGTCACGAGGTGGGCCGCGGCCACATTCCCGATTGACAGGCCGTGGGCCGTGCTATGCGTTCACTAATGGTACATGGTAGCGCGCCATACGCATAGGGAGTCCCACTTCGAATATATTAATAATTAAAAAATTTGTACTGGTGACAGGTGACCTGCGTCACACAGAAGAATCAACAAGATTTTGCCTATTACAAACAGAGGAGTTTGCTAAAAGCGATTATCATGTGCTTTGCAAAGCTGAAGCAAGTTAGCAACCGACGCTGAGATAGCAATTTGGTAATGCATATCAGTGGAAAGAACTGTTCAATTTACATCTATATCTCTATCTTTCTCTCCATATATTATACTCCTTAAATCACCGGTTAAATTTTTTATATGTCCATCGAATTAATTACACCCAACTAAACATCCATAGTCATAGACTAATCTACAGACACCCCACTAATTATGCACAAATCTAATGGCCCACAATTAATCTTTTCTTGATTACATTAGATCAGACGGCCAGGAGGACTGCGATCTTCCACCCATCCTGCCTTGGCGCCTCCTACTCTCCGGTGAGACCGCGACCACGAATACATCTGCAGCGGTTGTCAGCGCCCGCGTGTCCACGCCTCCTCCTACGTCGACAGGTTCCTCCACACCACAGATACGTGGGCCTCGTGCTGCCCCACGCCCGCGTCGCCGGCATCCACTTTCAAACTTTTTTGTATTCTGACCCTTGCCTATCTAAAATTTTATAAATATCCCCTCAGTAACTATATTTCCAAAATATGGCCCATTTGGTCACGCCATTCTAAATGACGTAACACATGGATATGGTTACGTCGAACACTTTGTCGTGACCAAATGACACGTAAGAAAATAGGCTTGACACATAAGTATTAACCACTGTCACATTTGGTAACTTATGAATCTTCATCTGCTAATAACAATGTTGATACAACCTTCAACCCACTATTGTTGAGTCCCACTTATCGATTTCTTTGCAGGTTTAGAAGCAATATTATCACAATGCAATGTTTGCAGTGGTATAGGCAATGCAGTACTTGTGAACTGTAAGTATTGTGCTCCTATTTTTCATTGAGTGGAGAAGAAGAATGGAATTTTATTCAGAGAATGAGGATTTAGGTAAGAAAATAAAATGATATGGAGTTGTGCTATCTTATTGGGCTGAGTCAGTTTTGTTAATGTGTAACTGAATGTGAAATATGACATCCCAGGTATGATTCCGACGTATTGAAAAAATATGCATTTCATTTTGTGACTGCACTGGTTTGGTTGAATATTTTGAATTGGCCTTCCATAAATATGCGAATTTGCACTTCTGGACTACTCTCTGGCTTTATCCTCATTCAAAATTTTGGTTGTTGCATGTGTACTACATTTCTAGCTCTAAATATTTGGAAGTTTAATTGGTGATGTACACTCTAGTGCTGAATTTCCTTATATTCAAATTGTAACACACGGTGTGCAGTTTGTACTTGCCATCTGTCTCTGTGATGTCCTAGAACTCTTTGTCTAGTGCCAACAAACAAATGAATAAAATACTATATTTTCTTTCAATCGGCTGTACAACTTATATTAGAAAGAACTACGAGCACCATACCTATAATAGGGCAGAAAGTACTAATTGGCCAAACGAAGTACACATTGCTTCTAGAGCTCTTGTGTTATGATAAGTGCAAAAGATAGGTTTTTATGTTATGCAGAGTAGACACACTAGCCTGATAAATCATGCTGAAAAGATCACCTCTGTAGTAGTTCTTGCTAATTCACTTTTGTTCAAATCCAAAACCGTTTTTTAGCACTGAATTGTTAAACCACCTTCGTCAAGCTTGTAAATTGAAGCAGGCAGCAACGCCCACAATGTATTTTCTTGGTTCATATAACTTCAATACATGGATTATTAAACCACCTTCGTAAAGCTTATACATATTTTCTGGCACTACTATTGTTTTACAATGCCTAATATAGTAACACATGCATAAGACTTCAATACATGGATCTACAATGATGTTATGATTATTCTGTCTAATAAATAATATATTTTGCAAGATTTTTAACTTTCAGAAAATAATGTTTCATTTAGAAAATGTATATGATAGTTTGGTTGTTCAATTTATGTTACTATAAATATCACCGCAGTGTTAGCATGGGCAATATACTAGTTCATATAAGTAGTCAGACCATCCGCTTCTACAATAGATAGTACACAACAGATATGATGATCGGCAGTACACATACAAAGAATGTTAGTGGATTAGTTTCAGAACCTATTCTGATCACCATTCAAAAGATTTTTCAAGTACATGAGTTTATATCTAGGTGTTGTGTATAGGTAGCCTAGAAGGTTTGCGAATGTTCCTCTGAACAACTTGAGATGTTTTATAAAATGAAAATCTTATAAAGTGGGAAGTAGAAACAGAAATCTTATAAAACGAATAAACTTGTATCACTACTACAAAAATGTCCTTTGCTACCACCTTATATCCACTAATAACGGGCATCAAAGACAACGTTATTGCAGTGACCACTACAATAACGGATTGTAGTGGTCACTGCAATATCGGCCTCGCCAGCGCTATTGAAAATAGTGCTGACCACTATAATAACAAACATTGCCGACGTCATCTATGGCCGTTATTAAAGAAAACCTATCAATATCGGGCCTCTTACGTCATCTGTGCGATATTAGAAATCTGGCCCATAAGGCCCATGGCGCTGAACCCTATAGCCCATACTAACATATGCACTATAAAAGAGCATTAACTCCTAATATTTCGTTTGATGCTTTCTTTTCGAATGGTTGTATCTCAGGTTAATATTGCACCAGCGTACGAGATAATGATACTGCGTATTTGTGACTGATAAGGAGCACTTTGAGGTGACTTTGTGGCTGTATTTTTCTTGAAACTATAGAAATCAGCTGTAATTTTGTTTGATACAGAATAATTTATTTTTGAAACTACTTGTTTTCTGTATGAAAATTCACTGAGTGACTGAGTAGTTTGAGTACTTGGTCCAATCAGCTTAAAGTGCCTATAATTACCCTTAATATTTTGAAAGGAATAAGTCGAAATGAATGACTATGTTCACCAGTTCAATGTGCTTAGGAACAGATTAACTGTTTGACCCTATATGTACCCATTTTTTCCTATTATTCAGCTATATATTCTTGCTTAATGGAAAGTCCCTAAAAATTGATGCCATTGGTTTATACACTGAACATGTATCTTGAATAATGATACTTGGCTTTGAATAATTTTTTGGTTCAGAATGTGATAAGACGTGTGGAAATTGATTCTAAGGTCCCGTACGTGCTGGTTGAGGAACACGAAACAGAATAAAGCGAGTCACTTAAGTCTGAATTTCAGAATTTTCTTTTACTGATCTTTATTTATGTACTTTCTATGTATTTTTTCATAAACTGTTAATAATTCCTTGTAACTATGCATCATACAGCTTGTGATATCTCATAAGATTGAAGAACTCTTTTGCAGAAGGACAAATGATCAAGATTTGCATTGAGAATAGGAACATTTCTTCTATCATGCTGTGTATCCAATACCACATGTTCTTGAAGCACCATGATTTTCATACCTGAAGCTATGAACATTTTGTTGGAAAACTAGAAGCTAATTTTTTCTTCAGTGGGAATGGTTTGGTGGGCAGTTCTGCCACGGTCATTGCACTAATTCATAGTTCCTTCCCTTCTGACAACATGTGTGGGAATATCAGATTCGTAAATTAATCCATCATTCTTTTAAAGTATGCATATAAAGTATATAAGGAGTTTTAAATAGATTGACCAAATGGCTAGCTGGAAACATTTTACCCTCTAATAATGCACTTTATGAGCTGTAGAGTTAGAGCAGTTGACAATCCATTTCATTTTAGAAAAATAGTTTCATAACAATGATTTTTCTTTCAGCTCAGTATGAATTTTTTAATTGCAATTGCAACTGCATTTGGAGAGATGCTGAAGTTGCTACTTATAATGTGTTTGATGTAATAGACTGATAGTGATAGTGTGTATATGTTCCCATCAAGGATAAAAGAGATAAATTCCATACATTTTAAAAAATTGAAATCCGAATTGTTTTTGCTTCGTTATGTATAGCTGTCCCTCTGTCCTGGATTAAATCATTAGATGTGTCTGCTTGCTTTGATATCAATAAACATCAATTCTTCAGTTTAGTTTCTTATATGCATCTTTGGAAAAAAGAAATTCTTATTTGAAATTGTTTTAGCTCCATGGGATCTCCTTCACTGATGAGTTTTTTACAATCATCTTCCACAGCAGGGGTTTCCATTGCTGTATAACCTTTCAAAAAGGCAACGTATCTATGAGAACCAGGTTCATGTGAGAACTTCAATCCGGGCCACATGATCTTGATTGGGGGGGGCATAGAGAGAGGTGAGAGGGGAATTTGCAAAAGTATGATTAAATGGATGGTGATTTCGCAAATCCCCCTCCCACTTGAATTTATGTGGTCCAAATTGAAGTTCTCATAGTTCTCACACAAACCTGGTTCTCAAAGGATACATTGCCTTAAAAAAAATATTGTGTGCATAAAGTGTTGCAGTGCAGTCAGGTATAAGGAACAAACTCATGCTTGATGTTAATTCTGCATTGTCATTCGGAATCTGTTTGATAATATCTGCATGCTCAAGCTCAACTACTAAATAAGTTTCTCTATAATGTATAACTATTATGTAACCAATCATTACAAATTTTATGCTATGGATAGTCAAAGTTATAAAAGTTTGACTTAGGACAAACCTAGGACTAGCTATATTCAGGGAGAGGGAGTAGTAATATCAGAAACAATTTTGTTTACTACTTTAGAAGCATGAAGAAAATTTTCAGTTGTATATCTTGAGTACTACTTTTTGAGACATATTTTCCAAATGAGGCATTCAAGCTCCAGGGAGTCTAGATATTGTGAGAACAGAGCTCATTCATTTTGACCGATACAAATCAGATCAAGGCTTTTGAACATTTTTTGATCGCAATCTTCTTTGTACTATGATATTTTTGGTAAATCCGGACCAACATAACTGAAGAAATGCATTTATCTCCTTTCTAATGTTGATCAACAATGCAACAGGGTAGAGGATACGTTCTGAAGACAATACTTGCAGATGAAATTCTTTATCGCTACGTGCACCCAGCTGCTTTTGATATTGTTCTTAGTTCAGTGGCACAAATCACAAAGATCTCTACCAAATGAAAACTGTTTAGATATCGAAGGAGTTGATCCCGGTGCATGAGTGTGCATGTATGGTTGTCTGAATCCAAATAGGCTTTGTGTTCGCTAATGCTCGGTGCCTCTGTTTGTCTGCTTATTTGGTCACTAGGCCCGTTTTCAACCGCCCCATACATTCATCATCACAGCTCTTTTTTTATCGGATGTTGACCATCACAGCTCTTCAGGCCTGCCCAGAAGGCCATCAATGCTTCCCCTCAAAAGAAATGGTGGAAAAAACATAGGACACCACCAAGATTTGAACCTTGATCCTCCTGGTTGTTGCTGCTGATGGATCAAGTTAAACCCTCTTTCTCCGATGTGTCTCACATGATTTGTTAATATGCGGAATCTAAAAGAGCCGAATGAAGTTTCGCCACCCCGAACTTGACACGTTGGCTGTATCTTGTCTGATAACTAGAGTAAACCACGCCACTTTCGGTCAGGTTTCAGAATCTCTCTCACTTTAATTTGTTGATTCTCTAAAAGATTGTTCAAGTGGATGACATGTCTGAACTGAGCTATTGTATCTGCAAACGCAGGACTACTTGTATGAATGGCATGTCTGAATTTTTCATAGTCTCAAACATTTTTTTTCTCGAATACGTAGGAGAGCTGCGTATCTTTGTATTAAGAAGAGAGAAACCGGTCCCATACAAACACCGCTGTCTCACTCCGAGCCGAGCTGTGAGTGGCTGTCAATACAAAAGTGTGTGATCCTATAGACCAACAAAAGAGGGTAAGACCTGACCCTAGAAGGAACTACACCTAGCTAAAGGTACTCTAGTTCCTCCCCTTGACCCAAACCTTGCAGCGAGCGGGCACCGGCCAGGTACCACAATTGCTTCTCGCTGTTGTAGTCGCTCATGAGCTTCTGGATGCTCGGGCATACACCCTCGAAGACACATGAGTTCCTGTGTTTCCACAGGATCCAGGCGCCCAAGATGATCAACGAATTAAGACCCTTTCTCTTAAGATTTCTCACTACGCTTTCTAGCTTTCCTCCACCATGCGGCGAACTCATCGTCTTCCTGGCCTGGAACGCAAGCCACCAGCCCCACCGGTTCCAGGACGTGAAACCAGAATTCCCTAGCAAGGACGCAGTTGGTGAGAATGTGTTGTATATTCTCATCTGTCTGATCACAAAGCACACAATTGCTAGGATGTGGGAGTCCCCTCTTGGCTAATCGATCAGCAGTCCAACATTTGTTTCGAATTGCCAACCATAAGAAAACCTTGCACTTAGCTGGTGCCCAAGCTTTCCAAAGGCGCCGCCATGGTTCGAAGGTAGTGGCTCCATTCAGAAAGGCCCGGTAAGCAGACTTCGTGGAAAACACCCCTGAGCTGTCCCATTTCCATACATGTCGGTCATTCTCATCTGTCAAATCCACTTCGAGAAGGGCATCCCAGAGCTGAAAGTATTCATATAACAAAACTAGAGATAAGCCAGCCTGAATATCCATCGGCCATCGACGTTCCTGGAATGCTTCAGCCACTGTCCATTGTTGTCGAATTCTTGCAGGCACTGCTGCCACCACTGTTGGGGCGAGCTCTGCCAGGCTGCATCCGAACAACCATTTGTCAGACCAAAATAGTATTGTGGTTCCTTGCCCTACATGAGAAATCACTGAGATATCGAAGAGAGCTAAGGCGTTTGAGTGGACTGGGATGTCAAGCCCTTTCCACGGTCGATTCGCATCTAACTTTTGGAACCATAGCCACCGTATTTGTAATGCCCAACTCATCAGTTCCAAATTCAAGATTCCGAGCCCTCCTAAGTCCAGGGGTCGTTGAATTTTGTTCCAAGCCACAAGACATGATCCCCCATTAGCCTTGTCCCGACCTTTCCAAATAAATCCCCGTCGCAATTTGTCGATTGCTTTGATAAACCACTTGGGGGCCTTGATAGCGACCAATATATATATGGGAATTGCTGACAGGACGAAAAGCACCCAGGCGGTTCTTCCAGCCATATTCATGAGGGAAGCCTGCCTACTAGGCAGCTTGTTACCTACTTTGTCCACCCAAGCCAACAAATCCGATTTCCTCAATTTCTTATCCAAGATCGAGAGACCGAGGTAGGTGCATGGGAACTCAGCTGCCGTGCAGGGTAGTGTTTGTCCAACCAGCTCCACCTGAGGCTCATCACACCGAACTGGGATGACACAACTTTTCTGAAGGTTGGTGTATAAACTTGATGCTCTACCAAACCGGTCAAGAATGTTCATAGTAAGGTTCATCTCTTCTTCAGTTGGCTGAATAAAAAGTGCTACATCATCAGCATAAAGAGAAATACAGTGGTGCTGATCTTGACGACTTAGAGATTGTAACAGCCCTAGATCTCCTGTCTTATTGAAAATACTGTTTAGAACATCCATTACTAGAATGAACAACATAGGAGAGAGAGGATCTCCTTGCCGGACACCTCGTTGATGTCTGATCTCATCTCCCGGCTGGCCGTTAAGGATGATGCGTGTAGAGGATGTGCGCAACAGGTTTGAGATCAGAGCACGACAAGATAAACCAAAACCCAGATGTTCAAGAACCTCCAATAAAAAAGGCCAAGCAACCAAATCAATGCTGGAATTTGGCCCATTATTTGGCCCTTTGTTGAGAAATTCCAAAGCAAAGTGGCTGTTGGTTTTAGTACCATATTGCTAGTTCAAAGTGGTGCACTCCAACTTAAATAGGAGGACTCATGCCCATGTCTAAAAGCAAAAGCCATGGGAGAGACTATGAGAACTACTATGTGTACACACACGCACGCGCGCGCGTATCCGCGTTTTTCGCGTGTTCTTCCGCGTGACTTGTGACTTGCGACGCGCGACCGTGTCGTGTCATGGTTACAAATCAGAGTGTGTTTTTGCCACTTTAATCTCTCACAAAATCTGTAACGTCACGTACTAATCAAGAGGATTATTACGTGGTTAATTACCATAAACTCTACGTGGTTAATTACCATAAACTCGGGATTAATTGGCCAGCCAAGCATTGACTGCCATTTAGTGGGCGTCATTAGGAAGGAAACGGCTCCTGGAGGGCGCCGCGCCTATATAAGGCACTGGAGACGTCCGGATTTCCTCTCTCGATGAAATATTCCCTTCCATCTTCTTTCTTCCTCCCTTTGGAAAACTGTGTTGTAGTGTTGAGTTGTTTCCATCTCGTCGGCCCTTTTCCTTGGCGTGCACGAGGAGGAGGGTGAGCGGAATCTCCGAGCCTTTGCCGCCGTGAAGCCCGCACGAGGGGCGGCAATAAGGTTTCTGGGCAGCGCTTCTGCGCGACCGCTCGAAGCTGATCTGCGACGATCTTCGCTGCCTTTTCGACGAACTACGACGTCTACATCGACGGTCTGCTTCGTCTACTTTTTGTGCTAACAGTGTTAGTGCCGACAAACCCATCGTGAGTCTTCTATGTCTCCTCTGGTCTTTGTCGCTTTTGTTTTCTTGCTGCTTGCGTTAGTTCTGTTATTATGCATGAATGTCAATGAAATTTGCCTCAAACTAAAATCTGGTCTAAGAATAATTCGCAATTTTCCAACATTCTAGAAACCTTATTGTTGCGTTTATTCTATTCTAGCAATGGCTGGTCCTATCGATGCAATGAAACCTGAGAGGTTTGGTGGTGGTGAAAACTTCCGTCGTTGGCAGACTAAAGTCAAATTTTGGCTTATGTCGATGGGACTGTGGTGGGTTATCCATCCGATCATGCCACTCACGGTTGAGCAGACCAACACCTTTCCAACAGCGCGTGATTCCGCGCTTGGCTGCATCTTGACCCTTCTCGCTGATACTCTTTATGATGTGTATATGAACTACACCGATCCCACAGAGTTGTGGGATGCACTGGAGCGCAAGTATGCCGTCTCTGAAGCTGGCCGCTTGCTGTACACTTGTGAGCAACTCTTTGATTTCAGCATTGATGCTGCAAAATCTATTGTTCATCAAGCTCACGAGTTACAGCTTCGGCTGGAGAGATTGCAGGCTTGGGATGTCCTTTGCCCGACAGGGTTGTGGCAGCGGGCATTATTGCCAAACTCCCTGCCTCTTGGAGGGATTTCGCCACAAGCCTAAAGCATAAGAGGGAAGATATCTCAACAGAGAATCTGATCATAGCCCTCGATGTGGAGGAAAAGGCAAGAGCAAAGGATGCTCCAAGCACTTCTACCGCTGCTGCTGCGGAGAACGGTGCTAGTGCAAATGTTGTGGTTCACAAGAAAAATAACTACAACAAGAACAAGAGCAAGATGCAGACCGGTGGTAAGCCTAAAAAGACCACTAACTTTAAGAAGAAGAATCAAGTGAAAGACAACAGAGCTTGCTTTGTGTGTGGCAAGGAAGGGCATCTTGCTAAAGATTGCCGCTACCGCAAGGATAACAACGATGGACAGCAGAACAAGGCTGTCAATGTGACCATTGGCAAGAACAACGGCAAAGAGGCCGAACCCTCCGGGTATGGTAATTTACCATTTGTTTTTTCAGCAATTCAATCTTTAGATTGGTGGGTTGATACGGGTGCCAATGTTCATGTGTGTTCTGATTTGTCTATGTTTTCTTCTTACCAGGAAACGCGGTGTTCCTCCATCTTGATGGGAAACGGATCAGCTGCTACTGTTCATGGTGTTGGTATGGTCGAACTGAAGCTCACTTCAGGGAAGACTGTCCCTTTAAAGAACGTGCAGCATGCTCCAACAATAAACAGGAATCTTATTAGTGTTTCCTTGTTATGTCAAGATGGTTATAAGTTAGTGTTTGAGTCAAATAAAGTTGTAATGTCCAAGTTTGGAAACTTTGTTGGCAAAGGCTATGTGAGCGGAGGCTTGTTCCGCTTAAATACTTTTGATTCAAATTACAGTTTGAATGTTGCATCATTGATTAATAAAACTTGTGATGCTAATGTGTGGCACTCACGTTTTTGTCATATTGGGTTTGACACCATTGCTAGAATGTCCAGATTAGATTTAATTCCAAAGTTTGATATTGTCAAAGGATCGAAGTGCCAATCTTGTGTGCAAGCAAAACAACCTCGAAAACCTTTTAAGAGTTTAGAGGAAAAGATAAATTTGGCACCCTTAGATCTTATTCATTCAGATTTATGTGAAATGAATGGATTGTTGACAAAAGGAGGCAAGAGATATTTCATGACCTTAATAGATGATGCTACTCGTGTTTGCTATATATACTTGCTGAAAACTAAAGATGAAGCTTTGCATTACTTTAAAATTTATAAGGCCGAGGTTGAGAACCAACTTGAGAGGAAAATCAAACGATTGCGCGATGATCGTGGAGGAGAGTATACCTCCAATGATTTCACTCAATTTTGTGCTGAACATGGTATTATCCATGAAGTGACGCCGCCATATTCACCTCAGTCCAATGGGGTAGCTGAAAGGAAAAACCGAACTCTAACAGATTTGGTGAATGCCATGTTAGAGAGTGCCGGTATGCCTTATGAATGGTGGGGGAAGCTATATTAACAGCAAATTTCGTCCTAAATAGGGTAGTGACTAAGAACAGAGAAGTCACACCATATGAGGGATGGAATGGGAGAAAACCCAATGTCAATTATTTAAGGACTTGGGGCTGTTTGGCAAAGGTTAATTTACCTGAACCAAAAAGAGAAAGCTTGGACCCAAAACAGTGGATTGTGCATTTTTGGAATATGCACATAACAGCACGGCCTATAGATTTTTAGTTGTTAAATCTGATACTCCAGAGCAAAACGTGAATACTATCATGGAGTCGAGAGATGCTTCATTCTTTGAGTATATATTTCCAATGAGAGCAGCAGGTAGCACTTCTCGGAGTGAGAATCTTCATACACCTACAAATGATACTCCACCACATGAAACAAATGATGAGTTATATACACCATCCGAAGAAGATGACAATTTAGTCAATGAAGCTCCTCGCAGGAGTAAGAGGCAAAAGGTTGCGAAATCTTTTGGTGATGACTATATTGTATATCTTATAGATGATGTGCCTAATAATCTTTCAGAGGCTTATGCATCACTAGATGCAGAGTATTGGAAGGAGGCGGTCCGTAGTGAGATGGACTCAATCATGTCAAATGGGACTTGGGAGATCACGGATTGTCCAAGTGGGTGTAAACCAATTGGATGTAAGTGGATCTTTAAAAAAAAATTGAGGCTCGATGGTACTATTGAGAAGTACAAGGCTAGACTTGTGGCCAAAGGATTTACACAGAAAGAAGGAGAGGACTTCTTTGATACATACTCTCCAGTTGCCCGAACTACAACCATAAGAGTGCTTCTTGCACTAGCTGCATCCTATGGTCTGCATATCCATCAAATGGATGTAAAGACCGCTTTCCTCTATGGAGAATTAGAGGAAGAGATATATATGGAGCAACCAGATGGTTATAAAATTCCTGGGCAAGAGAACAAAGTGTGTAGATTGATAAAATCCTTATATGGTCTCAAGCAAGCACCCAAACAATGGCATGAAAAATTTGACACGACTTTGACATCTGCTGGATTTAGCGTGAATGAGGCAGATAAGTGTGTCTACTATCGTTATGGTGGGGGTCAAGGAGTAATTTTGTGCTTATATGTCGACGACATACTAATTTTTGGAACAAGCATGAGCGTGATTGATGAGATCAAATCTTTCTTGTCGAAGTGTTTTGACATGAAAGACTTGGGACCAGCAGATGTAATTCTAAATATTAAGTTGATCAAAAGTGAGGATGGGATTACACTTAATCAATCTCACTATGCGGAGAAAATTATCTCTCGTTTTGGATTTGAGAACTGCAAAGTCGCTTCGACACCCTATGATGCGAGCATCAAACTTCGAAAATTCGAAGGAGAGGGAAGAGATCAACTAAGATATTCACAAATTATTGGTTCCCTTATGTATCTAGCTGGTGCCACGCGCCCGACATCTCCTATGCCGTAAGCAAACTCGGTCGGTTTACATCAAACCCAGGAGATGATCATTGGAAGGCACTTGAGCGAGTATTGTGCTATTTGAGAGGCACAACCTCACTCGGAATTCACTACTCGGGATATCCACCAGCGTTGGAGGGATATAGTGATTCCAATTGGATCTCGGATGCGGATGAGATGAAGGCCACAAGTGGTTATGTGTTTACGCTTGCTGGTGCTGCAGTTTCGTGGAGATCTTGTAAGCAAACCGTGTTAACAAAGTCTACCACGGAAGCGGAACTTGTAGCACTAGAAACAGCTAGTAATGAGGCTGAATGGCTACGAGAGCTACTCGATGGACTTGCCTTTTGTGGAAAAGCCGGTACCGCCTATCCTAATGTATTGCGATAACCAATCAATGCTAGCTCAGGTTATGAATACAAAGGATAATTCAAAGTCCAATAAACATATCAAGCGTAGACTAAAATCTGTCGAGAAAAATGAAAAACTCCGGAGTTATAGCAGCGAGCTATGTGAGAAGTGAACATAATCTGGCAGACCCTTTTACAAAGGGATTACCACGGAATGTGATATCCGTGATGTCTAAGAACATGGGTATGAGGCCCACTTGAAGTTGCATCACAATGGTAACCTATCCTTTTGATCGGAGATCCCGTAATCTAGGTAATAGGAAGAACAAGTTGACTGATGTAACCAAAGAGTACATTATAAATAAATAAATGTACCTATGTTCAAATGACAACTAAAGTACTCTTTACTGCATGGAAGGATGGCATTAAGCCTTAATGTTTTCCGTTGTGAAGATATCAGCCTGCAGGATATCTTGAAGGAAAACACCTACTTGAGCTCAAGCTGTAGGTCGCAGTTCGTGAGAATTGGGCGTTCTCATAAAGGCTCATGAGAAGATATGGGAGCAGACCATTAACGCTCCGGTTAGGCGAGGTGGTTTGACAGCCTAGTATCAGTTAGATTTCAAGTGAAATCCGCCCACATATAGCTGAGAATTCAAGGCCTAGTCCATTCTTCGGTTGTGGAAAGATGAATCTTGTTATTCTAGGTATAAGTTCAACCCGTATGGGACTCATACCGAAAGACTGGTATATTAACAGCACTACAACTTGTTATTTCTTTTCCTCTTTTCCTTGCTTTGGAATTGGTGGGGGATTGCTGGAATTTGGCCCATTATTTGGCCCTTTGTTGAGAAATTCCAAAGCAAAGTGGCTGTTGGTTTTAGTACCATATTGCTAGTTCAAAGTGGTGCACTCCAACTTAAATAGGAGGACTCATGCCCATGTCTAAAAGCAAAAGCCATGGGAGAGACTATGAGAACTACTATGTGTACACACACACACGCGCGCGCGTATCCGCGTTTTTCGCGTGTTCTTCCGCGTGACTTGTGACTTGCGACGCGCGACCGTGTCGTGTCATGGTTACAAATCAGAGTGTGTTTTTGCCACTTTAATCTCTCACAAAATCTGT
>JAUNZO010004877.1:0-29468 GCA_031894775.1 Chloris gayana | reverse complement strand
GAACCATGCTTGATGAGTACAAGACCTCCGATCGTTTTTGGGCCGAAGCAATCAACACTGCATGTCATGCCACAAACCGGTTGTACCTCCATCGACTCTTGAGGAAAACACCATACGAGCTACTAACCGGTAAAAAGCCTAACATCTCGTACTTTCGAGTTTTTGGGAGAAAATGCTTCATGCTCAACAAGAAACCCAAGACTTCAAAGTTCTCCCCTAAAGTTGATGAAGGTTTCTTGCTTGGGTATGGTTCAAGCTATCACGCCTATCGTGTCTTTAACAAAACCACCGGTTGTGTTGAAGTTTCACGGGACGTGACGTTTAATGAATCTAACGGCTCTCAAGGAGAGCAAGTTGTTATTAACAATGCAGATGTTGAGGCTCCTAGGCAAGCAATCAAGAGAATGGCACTTGGTGATGTGAGACCGCAAGAACCACAAAGTAATCAAGATCAACCTCCACCCTCAAGTCAAGACCAACAATGCACCAATCATGATCAAGTTAATCAAGGTGAAGAAGTTGGTAATGAAGATCATGCTCGAGCACAAGATGAAGAACCCACATCGCATGATCAAGAGGTTGAACAAGACGGCGGTCAAACAAGCTCACATCCACCACACCCAAGAGTGCACCAAAGTGTGCAACGTGACCACCCCGTGGAACAAATCCTTGGAGACATAGAAAAGGGGGTAATCACTCGTTCTCGTGTTTGTAATTTTTGTGAACATTACTCTTTTGTCTCTTCTTTGGAGCCATTTAGAGTAGAAGAAGCACTCGAGGACTCGGATTGGGTGTGTTGGTATTTCTTACGTCACGAATGAATCCGCAAGCGCACGGAATACCGTTGTAGCACTTCACCGGGAGTATTCCAAGGTATCGTATTTATATCCGCGAGGAACGGAGTATTTCTGCAACAAGGTTAGTTTACCCAAGGACAACCAAGACAACGTAGCAAAATAGGGTCGAGAGGGTGACTCTTATCTATTTATCCTTTAAAGGTAGACGAACGCAAGCTAGACTTGTTTACTTCGGGCACCGTCTTAGGCTTGGTCCGCCAAGCCACTCCGGTCTACGAAAGCTCTACTATGTACCCGAACGTGGAGGGTTCCTTTGGATGACAGGGCTGTCACTTCCTGCCACCTACCTCTACAAACCGTGGGGCACACAGCAAACAAAGGCGATCTCCGGCCTAGACACCACGTCTATGCTATTGACCACTACTCTAGCCTCGGCCTAGAGCGAGTTCGAAAGCTAGAGTACTTCTTGCGAGCGATGATCCCGTAAACAAGTATAACAAGAATTACGTCTAACACAAAGATATGTCACGATAGATAAGTAGATCACCACGTATAAATCACCAAAAAGAGTGTTTACACGCCAAGGTAAAAGAAAAGGAAATACTACTCCACTTTGCAAAAGGGAGGAACACTCCTTCCTCTTCCTTGCCCTCTCTCCTATTCTACTAAGATACAAGAGGCCCTTGGCCTAAGGATGAGAGTTTTGTCTCGTATCTTGATGTTGGTGGTGTGTTGAGAGAGGGGGTGTACCCCTTTATTTATAGCCTTGGAAGGTCGGCAACTTGGAGGCGGTTCCGGACGTCGGTGGCATTAATTGCAGGTGGAACCGACCTCCGGACGTCGGTGACAAACCGCCGAGAGAAAGATGGGCCGGGGGGCCCACTGTCGGTTCGGCCGAACCCACTAGGGCGGTTCGGCGAGCGGCACTAGGCTCCCCGGGCTTGCTTCTTCTCTGGTGCCTTCCCCAGGCTGTGTACTGGCCCAATCCACTTACTTGGTTTGATGTTGAGGCTCTGTTTTGTGGTTTTGGGCTTTTGGACTATATTCTTTAGTCGGGGAAAATCCGTCGATTGCAAAGCCCATGTTTCGTGCATGTTTTCCCCTGTTTTCATATGAATTGCACCTGCATTCATAATTTCACCAAGACTAGTGGAATTTGTTAGAAATAATCCCTATGTCTATTCTTGGTGATGGTGTTTGATTCAAAAAGATGCAACATGTTGACGGTAAAATTGGACCATAAGGACCGTCAACAAGACCCCCACACTTAGCTCTTTGCTCGTCCTCGAGTAAAGGTGGGAGCGTAAGTTAAGAGATTTCTCCCCTTAGAGACCTGCACACATGTTATTACAAGCCACACCGTTTTACTTGTGAACATGACGGTGGCTAACATGCATTCTTGGATGATTGATAAGTGGAACAGCTCATGACTCAAGTCACTATACTTTTGCTCACTAAGCACCTTGGGTTTTTGAAAGTTTTGAAAATAAACAACATGACTCCCGCTCCTCTTCGATTCTCTTGAATCGCTCAAAAAGTGTTTTCCTCACCAAGGCATTGTGTTGCCTCTCTTTTTCCTACTTCTTAGGCTTGTATGTGGATCTCGGTAGGGAATGAGAGAGGCATACTTGTATCACAAATATTGCTAAGCCAAAAGAAAGGATCCATGGAGAAGCCAAGTCATGTAACCTTGATCAAGAAGTGCGTGTGTGTATGGATATGAAAAAGTGACAACTCCTATTGCAATTGACCTCTCTTTATTTTGCATTTTCGAGACATGGCTATCTTTTTATTTTCTTTCTTTTCTTTTCTTGCTCTATGCTTGAGCATCTCTTTTCTTCTCTCTTTTTCATTGCTCATCTTTGTGAGCTTTCTTTTCATTGCTCATACGTGTGAGCTTTTCTTTTTTACATAGCCATGTCTCGTTTATGCGTGATTGAGAGAGAGAGAGAGAGGTAAAAAGAGGTGCAAACGAGGAGTGTCTTTATTTTGGTGGGGTGCTAGCTCCCGAGTGTAGGAGTTTAGCCCTTTTTTTTTTTTTTTACGGTGGAGTGTACGTGATCTTGATCAAGAGAGCATGACAAGTTTCTCTCTAGGGTCACTCAATTTTGGTAAAGCTCATTGCAATCACAAGCAGCATATGTATGTAAGTTTTGCAAGGTATGATCATCATATGGCATTGGTAGGAATTTTTGTATCAAGAGAGGAGCATGAAGCCATGGTATTTTTGTTTTGTGCAATAAAATTCCCAAGGACTCGGTAAGCTAAGCATAAGATCATTTCGTCGAGCCATATCACACTTGCCAATAATCTAGAAAAACATGGGTCCTATGGATTTGATTATTTGTTCACGGGCAAGTGGTGATGAAGCGAGTAATAAAAAGTGTGCAAGATCATCATGAGAGCATTAGGGAGAGACTTGGGATTTTCAAAGGTATTCAAAAGAAATCTTCCCAAGTTTTAGTTGGTCAAGTTTTAGTAATTGTTTTTCGCGTCTCGGAATGAACTTGACAAATAAAGTAGGCGAAAAGGAAGTGTGGGAAACAAACTCAAGTGCCACGAGGAAGCGGGGGCTGAGTGGGACCCACCGAGGTTCGGCCGAACCACCCTTGTGGGTTCGGCCGAGCTGGCCTGGGCCCACTGGTGCTCTGTTTCGCGAGGTTGTGTTTGTGTTGTTTTCCTCGTGATGTCCACTGCGCGCTACGCGTGTGTTTGTCTTTGCTTTCCGCGATGTCCCCCCCACACTTGCCTTTTTGCCTGTTTTCTTCAAAATAGACAAAGATATTTCGAAACAAAACTTGCTCTACCGGTAAGGGAAGACCGGGGAGCACTAATATGATTAAAAATTTGAAAGAGCAGGCGCATTGCAATCTTGAGGAATTGAAAAAAAATGATTGAAAAAAGGAAATTAAACTAAATGCGCTGCGAGAAATGATGAACGCGGGAAGGTTCATTTTAAACGTCGTATTCGTCCTCCTTCCCCGCGTCCTTGAAGAGACGCTTGATCTTGGAGTTGGTGCTGCGGCGATGGCTTGCACGGGCATCTTTCAAGTCTTCAATAGCGTCTTTGATCTCCGCGACATTATCACGTAGGCGTTCATGGGCTTCGCGGAGATCAACGTGTTTAGCGAGGAGGATTTGGTAGGGGCTTTTTTTAGGAGTTTTCTCCTCCTCGCTTTCATACATTCCCCCTGCCCTCTTGATGGGAGAGGGAGAGAGACGCCTCCTTATCCTCTTAGGAGGAGTGTTGCCCACGGATTCGCGGGCGTCTCTCTTTCCGCCGAGGTGAGCGGCGGGATGAGCTGCTTTCCGCCACCGCGGATTCCCTTGATCCTGAACCTCTCGCCGGGCTTCTTGATGGGGCTAGGCAGGTTGCGCCCCTCATATTGATGGTGCACCACCTGCCCGCTCTTGGTAGCGAGGGTGCCGACGTACTTCTCTCCGGGAGGGAGCGCGTTGTCGGCGGCGTCGGCGCTCTTCTTCTTGGGGGTAGATTTCCCCTTCTTTTGGCGAGGTGCCACGGCAGCGGGAGAGCTCTTGGAGGGTGTTCTTGCTGCTGTGGGTGGAGGTTCAATAGCGAGCGGTAGATCATGGATCATCAAGGCTTGCTCGGCTGGGAATGGGGACATGATCAAGGATGTCTTCGAGGCCGACTTGGCGGCAAAGCTCGCTGGTGGTGACGGAGACGTCGAGGCTTGGGATGCTACTGTCCATGGTGCTTGGGCAAAAGCTTTTTTGTGCGAAATGGACAAGGTGGAAGAAAGGTGCAAGGAAAAAATGAAAGAAAACACCTTCATTTATAGATAAAAGCATGGAAAGAATTAATTTGATTTTTCCCGCAGCATGGAAGGCACTAAGCGGGGAGATTTGATCTTGTGACCGTTGGAGACAAAAGATGAAAGAAAAAAGTGACCGTTTGGGGTTTGTACTTGGTTCGGCCGAACCAGCTAGGGAGTTCGGCCGAGCTGTAGTGGGCCCCTACGGTCCCCTTCCTTTTTGGTTGATTGCTTGCTAAAATTATTTCGGGGAAAGAGCTACTACGGGATATAGATAAGAAAGAGCTATCATGAGAGAAAATTTAAATTAATCAAGTGCATGACATCAAATTCTTTATCTTTATCGGGCTCGAAATAAATTTTAAGGCGCTGACCATTTACCTTAAATATTTTACCTTCGTCGTCTTGAAGTGTGATTGCTCCATGTGACGAAGTGTCAATAACCGTGTATGGTCCGTCCCATTTACTTCTTAATTTTCCATGCCCGAAGAGTTTTACCCGTGAATTGAATAGCAAGACCTTATCTCCAACCTTGAATACCTTTATCTTTATCTTTTTGTCGTGCCACCTTTTTGTCCTTTCTTTGTATATAGCTGAGTTGTGGTACGCTTTGTCTCTCCATTCTTCTAACTCAGCTATCTCCATTTTTCTTTTGCGTCCGGCACCATTAAAGTCCATGTTCCATTTCCGGATGGCCCAATACGCTCGGTGTTCCGTCTCGACGGGTAAATGACATGTTTTCCCGTATACGAGCTGGTATGGGGACATGCCTATGGGTGTCTTGTATGCTGTACGGTATGCCCATAGTGCATCGGGTAGCTTGTCCTTCCATCCCTTCCCCATTTACTGTTACGGTCTTTTGCGGGATCCGCTTGATTTGCTTGTTTGAGGTCTCGGCCTGCCCTTTGGTTTTGAGGGTGGTATGGAGTAGTGATATTATGCCTTGATCCAAGTTCTCTTAGGAAGCTTCGGAAGGTCTTATTAATGAAGTGAGACCCTCCGTCGCTTATCACTAGCTTCGGTGTTCCAAACCTTGGGAAGATAATTTCGTGGAACATCCGGCGGGCATGCTTGGCATTTGCGGCCCTGCAAGGCATTGCTTCCACCCACTTAGACACGTAGTCTACCGCCACCAAGATGTATTCGCAGTCATGTGACTTGGTGAACGGTCCCATGAAGTCAATGCCCCATACGTCGAAGAGCTCGACTTGTAAATTGTAGTTGAGGGGCATTGCATCTCTTGCCGTGATGCCTCCAACTTTTTGACATTACGGGCATCGCTCGACAAATTCCTTTGTGTCTTCGTACATGGCTGGCCAAAAGAAGCCACTTTGCCATATCTTGGCCTGTGTACGAAACACGCCGTAGTGTCCCCCGTATGGCGATGCATGGCACTTCTCAATGATTCGTGTGCTCTCGGGTATGGGCACACATCGCCTTAGCAATCCATCGGCGCAGACACGGTAAAGGAAGGGCTCTTCCCATAAGTGACGGCGACTCTCATAGATGAGTCGTTTCTTATTCTTTCCGAGGTGGTACGTACCCCGTTGCCATGAAGTTCACAATGTCGGCGTACCATGGATGTGAGTCCCTCACTAGGAGCAGCATGTCATCGCGTAGGAAATCATTGATGGGTAATTCCTGCAGGTTAGTGAATTGTATACGCGACAAATGATACGCCACGGAATTTTCTACTCCTTTCTTATCACGGATTTCTACATCAAATTCTTGGAGTAGAAGAACCCATCGTATCAAACGAGGTTTAGCATCCTTCTTATTGAGCAAAAACTTTAAAGCAGCATGATCGGTGTAAACAATGACTTTTGCTCCGAGTCAAGTAGGATCTAAACTTATCAAAAGCAAAAACAACGGCAAGGAGCTCTTTTTCGGTGGTAGTGTAATTTAGCCGAGCTCCAGTCAAGGTTTTGCTTGCATAGGAGATTGCATGATGCTTTTTATCTCTAGTTTGGCCAAGAACAGCCCCCACAGCAAAATCACTAGCATCACACATTATCTCAAAAGGCAGCGTCCAATCGGGGGGTTGGATAATTGGCGGCTGAGATGAGTGCATTCTTAAGGGTAGTGAAAGCGAGTCATGCATTCATCGATAAACTCAAAGGGTGCATCCTTCGCAAGCAGATTTGTAAGGGGTCTAGCAATTTGAGAGAAATCTTTGATAAAACGACGATAGAACCCCGCATGTCCCGAGAAAGCTGCGAATGCCCCTAACATTCATAGGAGGTGGAAGCTTTTCTATAACTTCTAATTTAGCTTTATCCACCTCTATCCCCCTTTCAGAAATCAAATGCCCCAGAACTATGCCTTCTCTAACCATGAAATGGCATTTCTCCCAATTGAGCACTAAATCATTTTCTTGACAACGTTGCAAGACTTTGTCTAAATTTTCTAAACAATGATCGAAGGTTTTTCCATAAACGAGAGAAATCATCCATGAATACTTCCATAATCTCTTCGATCATGTCAGAAAAGATAGACATCATGCAACGTTGAAAAGAAGCGAGTGCATTGCAAAGCCCAAAAGACATTCGTCGATAGGCGTAAGTTCCATAGGGGCATGTGAAAGTGGTTTTACTTTGATCGTCGGGATGGATGGGGATTTGATGATATCCTGAATACCCATCAAGGAAACAAAAGAAAGAATTATTTGCCGGCCGTTCCAACATCTCATCGATGAAGGGCGGCGGAAAATGATCCTTCTTTGTAGCCTTGTTAAGTTTTCGGTAATCTATGCACATCCTCCATCCCGTGACGGTGCGTTGAGGGATCAACTCATTTTTGTCATTATGGACGACCGTCATTCCTCCTTTCTTGGGTACGACCTGCACTTGGACTCACCCACTCGCTGTGTGGAACAGGATAGATAATGCCGGCATGTAAAAGTTTTAAGACCTCCTTTTTAACGACCTCCCGCATCGCATTGTTCAACCTCCTTTGAGGTTCCCTAGATGGTGTACTATCGGGGTCTATGGGAATGCGATGGGTGCAAAGAGCGGGGCTGATTCCCTTGAGGTCTCCAAGCGAGTACCCAAAAACGGAGTGATGTTTTTCTAGCACGGCTAAGAGTTTTGCAGTTTCCTCCTCCGAAAGCTTGTCACTTATGATGACGGGGGTTTCGGGATTTCCGTGAAGAAAAACGTAGCGCAAGCCTGGTGGAAGAGTTTTGAGCTCTACGGGAGGTGGCGTAGGTGTAAAAGTTTCGGGCAGCTCAAAAGTTTCTGCCGAATCATCCTCTTCTAAAATGAAATCAAGAGCATCTTCATCCAAGGATGATTCGGGGTTTTCATGAGGAAAAATTGCCATAACCTCCTCCATGCATTCTTCTTCCACAAGCGGCTCCTCGGCAAAAGAGTTTTGTGCATGAATGATAGGAAGAGAAAAAGTTTTCTTGCCGAGGGTGAAGTCTAAGGTTCCTGAAGGTGATATCCCTAAGAAAAGCTTTTCTATGGGATGACCGACCAAAACATCGAAATCCGGGATTCGAAACGTGAAAGTCCAAGGAAACCTGCTGCTTCATTACGCTTAATGCAAACATCTCTAATGATCCCCAAACTCTCAAAAAATTGCCCCGGTGGGGCTTTAAGGAGTTTGTCGGAAGGTGCCCATGCCTCGTTTCCAAATAAAGTTGAAGCAAAAGATTTGGACATGATGTTGGCACCTACTAGAGGATTATAGAGAACATCTACCATTACTCCTCGAATTGAGCCACGAATGGTTGATCTAGGATGATCAAGTCGAAGAACTTCCGAAGAAAGTTCGTTTTCCATCAACCATTCATCGCTCATAATTGCTGTCAACTTCCGAACAGTTTTTAAGAGAAGAGATTTTTCAATGGGTTCGGGGGTTGGTGCGAGGAGTGCTGGTTTCTTTTGATAGGAGTAGTTCAAGGTGTTTCCAAAATCTTCAAAAATTTCTTCCTTGAACTCAAATGGGAAATCAAGAGGTTCATCTTCCTCTATCATTGTTCTTGTGTTAGATGAGGACTCGAGTGCTAGGTGCTCCATCATGGGCACCAAGTGTTGTGTCTCTTGCACAACGAGTTCCTCATCTTCGACTCCGGCTCTACGAGTAAGTCGGCGGAAAAAGGTGTGTTTTCCACAATTCGATCCAAAAGTTCGTGTGCTTCCGCTATGGTCTTATGAGAAAAAGATCCACCCGCGGCCGTGTCAAGATAAAGTGCGGTATCGTTGCTCAATCCCGAATAAAAGTGTTGTAATAAAACGGGTTCGGGGAGCAATAATTCTGGTCCGGAGTACGTTAGAGAACAGAACCGAATCCATGACGCACTTAAGGTTTCCTTTTCTTCTTGTCGAAAGCCTATTATTTCCGCTCGTAGAGAAGTGATACGAGATACGGGGAAGAATGCTAGACAAAATTTGTCTCGCAATTCTTTCCAATCACCATTCACTCTCTTAGCGGTGTAAGTGTACCATTGCTTCGCCTTCTCATTGAGAGAGAAGGGAAACAACTTCCACCTCAATGTTTCTTGTGTCATGCCATGGATCAATCGGCATGAACACAAATGTTCAAACTCTCGCAAGTGTTCATAAGGATTTTCATGTTTAAAACCCGAAAAGGATAAACCTCTAATCATCGAAATGTAATCGGGGAGAACTCATAGCCGGGTGAAGAAATAGGTTGTGATGATGATGGTGGCTCTAAGAGTTCACCCCGTGGAGTGGAGAAAGATTGGATGGTTGGGTGTGACTCCATGATATGTTTTTGTGAAATTTTGAATGTAAGGAGAAATAAAAACAGAACGGTAAGTAAGATAGATTACGAGGGCAAACCTGATTCGTTACAAAGATAACAACCGTTCCCCGGCAACGGCGCCGGAAATGCTTGTTGGTATTTCTTACGTCACGAATGAATCCGCAAGCGCACGGAATACCGTTGTAGCACTTCACCCGGGAGTATTCCAAGGTATCGTATTTATATCCGCGAGGGAACGAGTATTTCTGCAACAAGGTTAGTTTACCCAAGGACAACCAAGACAACGTAGCAAAATAGGGTCGAGAGGGTGACTCTTATCTATTTATCCTTTAAAGGTAGACGAACGCAAGCTAGACTTGTTTACTTCGGGCACCGTCTTAGGCTTGGTCTGCCAAGCCACTCCGGTCTACGAAAGCTCTACTATGTACCCGAACGTGGAGGGTTCCTTTGGATGACAGGGCTGTCACTTCCTGCCACCTACCTCTACAAACCGTGGGGCACACAGCAAACAAAGGCGATCTCCGGCCTAGACACCACGTCTATGCTATTGACCACTACTCTAGCCTCGGCCTAGAACCGAGTTCGGAAAGCTAGAGTACTTCTTACGAAGCGATGATCCCGTAAACAAGTATAACAAGAATTACGTCTAACACAAAGATATGTCACGATAGATAAGTAGATCACCACGTATAAATCACCAAAAAGAGTGTTTACACGCCAAGGTAAAAGAAAAGGAAATACTACTCCACTTTGCAAAAGGGAGGAACACTCCTTCCTCTTCCTTGCCCTCTCTCCTATTCTACTAAGATACAAGAGGCCCTTGGCCTAAGGATGAGAGTTTTGTCTCGTATCTTGATGTTGGTGGTGTGTTGAGAGAGGGGGGTGTACCCCTTTATTTATAGCCTTGGAAGGTCGGCAACTTGGAGGCGGTTCCGGACGTCGGTGGCATTAATTGCAGGTGGAACCGACCTCCGGACGTCGGTGACAAACCGCCGAGAGAAAGATGGGCCGGGGGGCCCACTGTCGGTTCGGCCGAACCCACTAGGGCGGTTCGGCCGAGCCGGCCCGGGCTCCCCTGGGCTTGCTTCTTCTCCGGTGCCTTCCCCTGGCTGTGTACTGGCCCAATCCACTTACTTGGTTTGATGTTGAGGCTCTGTTTTGTGGTTTTGGGCTTTTGGACTATATTCTTTAGTCCGGGAAAATCCGTCGATTGCAAAGCCCATGTTTCGTGCATGTTTTCCCCTGTTTTCATATGAATTGCACCTGCATTCATAATTTCACCAAGACTAGTGGAATTTGTTAGAAATAATCCCTATGTCTATTCTTGGTGATGGTGTTTGATTCAAAAAGATGCAACATGTTGACGGTAAAATTGGACCATAAGGACCGTCAACGGGGTGATGGCCATGCAAGAAGAATTGAACAACTTCACAAGAAATGAAGTTTGGACACTAGAAGAAAGACCAAGATGCAAGAATGTTGTGGGCACCAAGTGGGTGTTTCACAATAAGCAAAATGAAGACGGCGTTGTAACAAGGAACAAAGCAATATTGGTGGCAAAAGGATATTCACAAGTAGAAGGATTGGACTTTGATGAAACATATGCCCCCGTGGCAAGGCTTGAATAAATAAGAATACTACTTGCCTTTGCCACCCACCACAACTTCAAGTTGTACCAAATGGACGTGAAGAGTGCATTCCTAAACGGGCCAATCAAGGAAGAAGTGTACGTGGAGCAACCACCGGGCTTTGAAGACCCCAAGTATCTTAATCACGTATACAAACTCCATAAGGCGCTCTATGGGCTTAAGCAAGCACCAAGAGCATGATATGAATGCTTTAGGGATTTCCTTTTGAAAAAGGGTTTTGAAATGGGCAAGGCCGATGCAACCCTCTTCACAAAGCGTTTTAATCATGATATATTTGTGTGCCAAATTTATGTCGGTGACATAATATTTGGTTCTACTAACCAAATGTTTTGTGATGATTTTAGTAAGATAATGACAAAGAGGTTCGAGATGTCTATGATGGGTGAGTTGACATTCTTTCTAGGATTTCAAGTCAAGCAACTCAATGAGGGCACCTTCCTATGTCAAGCCAAGTACACTCAAGACATATTGAAGAAATTTGACATGGACAAGGCAAAGCCCGCCAAGACGCCCATGGCAACAAATGGCCATCTTGACCTCACCAAGAAAGACAAGCCGGTTGATCAAAAGGTTTTTCGCTCTATGATCGGCTCTTTGCTTTACCTTTGTGCATCTAGGCCCGATATCATGCTTAGTGTGTGTATGTGTGCACGCTTCCAAGCCGCTCCAATGGATTGCCACATGGTGGCCGTTAAAAGAATTTTGAGATATTTAGTGCACACACCCAACCTAGGGCTTTGGTACCCCAAGGGTTCAAAGTTCAACCTAATAGGCTATTCCGATGCGGATTGTGCCGGTGACAATGTGGATAGGAAGAGTACCTCCGGGACTTGCCAATTCTTGGGTAGGTCCCTAGTGTCATGGTCATCCAAGAAACAAAATTTCGTTGCTCTATCCATGGCCGAAACGGAGTATGTGGCAGCCGGTAGTTGTTGTGCACAACTATTATGGATGCGACAAACTCTAAGAGACTACGGTTACAAGTTGAACCGTGTTCCTCTCCTATGTGACAATGAGAGTGCCATAAAGCTAGCATATAACCCCGTTGAGCATTCGCGCACAAAGCATATAGATATCCGTCATCATTTCTTGAGAGATCATTCTATCAAAGGGGATATTGAGGTGAACCATGTGAAAACCGAAAATCAATTGGCCGATATTTTCACCAAGCCCTTAGATGAAAGCCGGTTTTGCTATCTAAGGAGTGAGCTAAATATACTTGACTCTAGTAACGTGGTGTAAAAGCGTGCACATTTGCTTGTTGCTTTAATCGTTTTGGATCTTAAGATGAAATGCATGCTTTCGAAAATTAACTTAGCCTTTTGAAGGTTTTTCTTGGTTCTTGACCAATAGGTCAAAAAGTGATCATAGCTTTGTTTGTTGATTGTATACTGATCACATGATGTCAAGATATCTCACTAGTCCATCAAAATTATTTTTGAAAACTCTCCCCAAAACTTCACCTCTTCTTCTCCGTTTTCCCCCTACCGGAAGTTCCGGTAGGGTACCGAAGTTCCGGTGCGGGGCGGCAGGATAAATAGGGGGCCCGTCCCCTTGAAAGGGACGGCTCCCATTTGAAAAAGACTCAACTTTTTCCTCCTCTCTCTTCGGATCTCCATCAACCGAAAGCTCCTCTCAACTTCCGGCGACGGTCTACGGCAAGATTCTCCAAGCTCCCTCCTCCGGTCTTCTCCAAGCTCCTAGCTAGAGGAGAAGGTATACCTTCATTGCCTTCACCTCTAGATCTAGGCTTAAATCCTTGAATCCCTAGGAATATTTGATGCTTAGATGTTTCTCTAGCAGTTCTAGAACACTAGCATGCTTCTAGGAAGTAATTCCATTGGCTAGATGTGAATTTTTCGCACTGCTAGGGTTAGGGTTGACCCCTACCGGAAGTTCCGGTAGGCTACCGGAAGTTCCGGTATGGGTCAGCCTCGACGGATATGGAACCCGTCGGAGGTTCCGGTACCGGGGTACCGGAGGTTCCGAGTATCCGGTACCGGAAGTTCCGACGAGGGCCTATCCTGTTAGCATCTTCCTAGCATCTCAAAATTCCCACACTCGTGTATGTTGCTCCTTACACATGTTTTTCTCTCTGTTAGATGACTCGTGGCAGGAAGCGGACGGTGACCAAGCGTCCAGCACCCTCTCAAGGTCATGATGACTCGGACTCGGACTCGGACTTCGACGTGCCGAATCCACGCCTTGTCAAGAGGCAGGCCACGGGAACCGGTCACCGGTCTTCCTCCCGTGGTCTTGGCCCCGGCAAGGGCAAAGGTCTTAGAAGAGGCAAAGGGAAGAGCACTGCTAGGAGACCTCCTCCCGCTCCCGTGTCGAGTGATGAAGAAGAAAGTGGGGAGGAGGCTGGAAATGTGGGCGGGGATGAGTGGTTTCTCCCCATTGCCCGCAACTTGCGGGAGCACTACAAGTATGAACCGAGGTCACCGATCGTGAGTGGCGGTGCAGGCTACAATGTGCCTTTCTACAGAGATGAGGTGCAGAAATATAGGAGCAAGTGCCCGTGGCTCAAGGCTAAGGAAAGGGGTGTGGATGACATTCGCTTTTGGGACCACACCCAAGCCGAGTGGTACAAGGAGGTGCTCAAGTTGAAGAAAAAGACTCATGAGATGAAGTGGATCAAGTGGGACTGGATGGATCGTCGGAATGATCCGGTCTTTACTCAAATCAAGGCTGAGTGTGCTAGGAGGGATTTGGTGGAGATTATGGGGCTTGAGTATGGGTGGAACACAGAACCGGTGGTTCGGTTCTATGCCACTCTTTGGCTTGAGTTCGATGATGACTCCCAGGAGGACTCCATCATGCACTCGGACGCTTGATGGAAACAGGTTCCAAGTCACATATGCTGAGTTTGCACAGATTCTCGGATTTGGTCATGCCGACGCTATGAAGAACAATGTGAACATGTTTGACCCTCCGGATGATGCAGCTTTGGAGTTCATGTATGACAGTCGCTACGCTCACCCCAAGACGATGATCATTGGGACACACTTCGGGCTGCACCCCTACTACCGTGTTTTGAACAATATGTTCGGATGGACTTTGGATCCTAAGATAGGGGATGCATCTTCTTTGCTGGCAGAATCCAAGACTCTACTGTGTGCCATGCGTCTAGGAGCTGAGCCGTTTTGTGTTTTTGAGCACATTTGGACTTCCATCATCAACCACTCCTACACTCATAAGGCGAGCCTTCCCTTCGCTCCCTTTATTATGAAGATGATTGAGACTCATCACTGGTATGCACTTTGTACATGATAAGGACCACCCCGGACTTCGTCCCAAGAGGTTCCAACTCTTACCCACTCCTCGGGGATCACCAGGTGAGACAGCCGGCTCCCCCACCACCAGCTCAGCAAGCTGGAGATGCTCCACCTACCTCCTCTCGCCGGACTCGCAGCAAGTCCGGATTCATTAGCTCGGTCCTCAAGTCCATCTTTTGCATGTGCAAGGCTAATAGTGAGGACATCTATGAGATGAGGATGGAGCAGCGGCGCATTAATGAAGGACATCATCGATATCTCTCTCACCTAGCTCAGCAGCAGCAGCAGCCACCACCTCCTCCCTTGGATCTTGCACCGATAGTACCTCGGCGGTGGGAGGACCCTTGGGCTCCATATCAGCAGGCCGCGGGAGTGGCGGCACGAGCAGCACCGGCAGCAGCTCGGGATGTGTAGGGCGGTGGCACCGAGAGTGGAGAGGATGACAGCGCCGAGGATGTCCCGACCGCCTCCGCTCCCCGCTCTAGCACTCGGATCCCGCTCCATGAGAAGGGCAAGGGAGTGGCACGCCCACGGATGAGGAAGAGAGCGATGAAGAGGACGGCGATGATGACGACGAGTGATCCTCTCTTGGGCGTTCTAGTTCTTTTCTCCTTTTTGGTGATGTGTTGCCAAAGGGGAGAAGAAATTTCTATCTATTTATCTTTATCTCATTTTTATGATGTAATGAACTAAGTGTGTGAGATGGACAAGTGGTTTGGAACTATGGATGATTGTGGAACTATGGATGATTGTAATAAGTTTAGACTTGTTTTAATTATCTATCTATGTGGTTTGCCTTATGATATGCTTGGTGATTTGTTGTTTCTCTCTTTTAGATGCATTTGTGTGATGATAAAATGCCATATTGCATTGGTTGTGGTTTTCTTTATTATGGATGCATAGATAAAGGGGAGCTCCTCATGATTCTTATCTCTAATGTGCACTTGGTATTGTATAGACCAACTCTTGAAATTCAATTTCATGCACATATTAAGGGGGAGCTCATCTTTTATCTTTGCAAGTTGTGCTTTTCGATTCATCTTTTTAGAAATTTGATTGTATTGGCATCAATCACCAAAAAGGGGAGATTGAAAGTGCATCTAGGCCCCTCATTTTATTTTGGATGATTGATATCAATACAATTAAATTTGGAACTAATGCTTTCATGAGAATGTGTGTAGTGAATATCCAAAGCACATGAAAGTGTAGCAAGCACAATCAAAAAGGAGAAAAGAAATGCAAAATGCAATAAAAGGAGAATTTGGAAAAGACCCCTCTCAAAGCTTGTGCCTCGCTTTATTTCTTTGCTTTGAGTCATAGGGATGCCGTACTATAAAGAGGGATGCAAATCACAAACGTGGCTAAGAATGGATATGCTCACAAACTCAAGAAATCCCCTCCAAACCTATTCTTTCCGAACCCATCGGAAGCTCCGGTGTGGTACCGGAAGTTCCGGTAGGCTTACAGAGAGTTTTGCTCTCGGGAAAAGCCATACCGGAAGTTCCGGTCCCTAGTATCGGAAGTTTCGGTAGGCTTACGGAGAGTTTTGCTCTCGGGAAAGGCCATACCGGAAGTTCCGGTCCCCGGTACCGGAAGTTCCGGTAGGCTTACGGAGAGTTTTGCTCTCGGGAAAAGCCTTACCGGAAGTTCCGGTAGGCTAACGAGAGCTTTGAGCTCTCCGGAATGCCATACCGGGAGTTCCGATACGGCACCGGAAGCTCCGGTGCGGTCCAGTTTTTCAACCCTAAACCCACGTACCGGAAGCTCCGGTACTCCACCGAAGTTCCGGTGCGGGCCGAAAGTCCGGATCTAACCCTAATTCGAACCGTGCCGGAAGTTCCGATACGCTATCGGAAGTTCCGGTGTGGGGTTTTCGAGACAGGCCAACGACTCTTTTTGGGCTGTGGTATATAAGCCACACCCCCTCTCCATTCACTCTCTCTTGCACAACTCCGAACCAATACACACTTGAGCTTCACTCCATCTACTCCAAATCCTCTCCAAAAGCAAAAATTCCATCCTTGAGCTAGGATTTGAGTGAGAGACTTTGAGCAAGTGTTTGAGAGACTTGATTCCATTCTTGAGCATCTTCACTCCCGTCAAGCTTGTGATTTGGATTTGTTACTCTTGGAGCTTTGAGCTCCTAGACGGCTAGGCGTGCTCGTGAGCTCCCAACTTGTGTGGTGACGTCCGAGAAGTTTGTATTGCCCGTCCCGGAAGGGACATTGATAGTGGAAAACTCAAGCTCAACCTTGGTGGTGACTTGAGGGAGAAATAGGGTTCGAGAGAAACCCGGTCCTTGGTGGACTTTCTCAACGGAGACGTAGAGTCTTTGGTGGGCTTGAACTTCGGTGAAAAATCCGTGTCTCTTGTGCTCCCTCCTTTTACTTGCGCGTTGTTGTTTATTTACTAGGTTGCTTGTTAGCTTCTCGTTGTGTCGTTATATTCCTAGAATTGCATAGGGTTGTTCCTTTGTTTCTTGCAAACACTAGAATTGTGTAGGGTTTAATTCCGCATTTATCACCCTGCACCGGAAGTTCCGGTATCCTACCGGAAGTTCCGGTATTTGACGTTTTCGTCTTAGTGTTATTTCGCAGAAATTTTTAGGTTCGCCTATTCACCCCCCCCTCTAGGCGACTTTTAGTTGCTCTTCGATACGAGAGCCTTCTTCCAGTGCTCTGTTCTTGAGCTGTTGTTTTTTCCATAAGGACCTCCTCGGCTTTCTTATGGGCAGCAACAAGATTCTCAAGCGCTGAAATCAAAGATGGGATCAATCGAGAAAAGGAGATAGTGGGAAAAATGTACAACGTATAAAGACAATTGTGGTCTAGGGGTGAAGCTTCGGCTCCCATCCAACAGATTCAAGGCAAATTGAGAATGTTACTTTGATTAATTTGGCGGAGCTTGATGATTTCTTGCCGGCGTTCTTCCATCATGCGATGGGTGTCCTGTAGACCGGCCTCTCTCCTCCGGAGGTCGTTTTCCTTGGCCTTTAGATCGGCCGTCCGAATTTCTAGCTCACCCAATCGTTCTTGATTGGTGTTGAGTTCTTCCCGCAAGCGGGTGATAATAGCAGTCTTGGCTTCGAGCTTTTCGGAAGGACCTAAAAAGAAAAAGAGAGTAAGAAATTTGAAGATTAAAGGAAAGTTGCTTGGAGAAATTATTAAAAGATAGAGATATACTTGGCCAGATTCTCGAGAAATTCTTTAAGGCCCCTTCTTCTTGGAGGGCGTCCCATTGAGCCGTTGCGGTAAAAGTCCTTGCTCCACTGGAACTGTCCACCTTTACTTCCCCGACCACCATTTTGGCTAGTTTGGGTTCTCCGGAAGATTTACGAGTTGTCCTGGCCCGGCGAGGGATTTCTTCCGTCCGGACCGGTCCTAATGAGAGCTCCGGAGGGATTTGAAATAAGGTGGCTCGGGGAAGAGGGTTGTCGGAAGAGGAGCTTTCAACATTGGAGGTTTGTTTTTCAGTTTCGAGCTTGAGGCGACAGGGAGTTCCTTTGTGAGAGTCGCACTTTGAGCTTCTACATTTGAAGTGGCAAGAGTGACGGTGGAGGCGCCAGAAGTGGAACCGGTCCGTGGTACATCCAAGGAAGAAGCGAGAACATTGTCTGGGAGGAGCCTGTGAGGAAGATTTGGTTCTTAGAAAGCCAGCTATGCTAGCTTGGAAGCTAGAAGGAATCCTGTAAGAAAAAGTGACATTAATTAGATTAGAGCAAGGAGCTTCGGAACCTAAGGAGTTTTTTGACGGATGGAATAATTCAGAAAAATGATCCGGAAAACTTACGTGGAGGCTTTTTTGAAGCCGGTGGAGGTTTTGACCTTTTTGGGTGGGCCTTGAGAAACTCCACCACTGCTATCTGCAGCTCTTTTCTCCGCTGGATTGGCTTGTGGAGTTGGAGCTGAATCCCCAAGCATCAATAGGACCGGTCCGGTGACCATACCGGGACCGTTTGGGGACCTTCGACAAAGGATCAACCGAGGCGAAGTGCCTTGAGTTTTCCCCAATGAAGCTTCGAGGATGGCCGGGGCTGCTTGGCGATCCCTTTCGACGGCATCTTCTTCTCACCGACGGTCTTCAAGTTTTTGTGCCTCGAGCGAGTATCGCCGAAACAGCGAGGAGGAGCTGCAGGTCTGCCGATGGTCAAGGAAGTAGTACGTTTTCTTGTACTAGGAGCTTGAACTACGGTCCCAGATTTTGTGATTTTTGGGGCCAAGCTTGGAGGTAAAGGGAAAGACCGGTCTGTGGATCTTTGAGTCGGACCGGCTTGAACAGCAAGTGGAGCGGCATTATTGGCGTAGTCCTCTCCCCAAGTGTCATTAGGAGGAAGAGGGGGATGACTTCTATAATTGTCCATTTTCTGCAATTATAGAGATTGAGTCTTTATAAGTAAATGATGGCAATAAGAAATAAAGATTTAAAAAACAGGAAGAGCTACTTACGGCATCACGGGGATTGCATGAGCTGAAAGCCAATGCCACTCTTGTACATCCGGACAGTGTCCGGGTTTGGCTGCAACATCCGTTTAATGCGAACTTCTAGCCGATCCTTGTTGGGGAGGGAAGTTCCATCCAAGGGCGTGGCGGTGTCCTCATTGAAAAGCCAAGCGGGGTGTTCTTGCCTCTTGAGTGGTTGGATGCCCCGCACTATGAAGCTCCGGAGAATTGTCTCGGCGGTTACGCCTTTGACATTCTTCAAATATCCGATGCAGGCGAGGAGTGCAAGAACTTCATCGTCCTCTTTGAGTTTTTTCTTGGTTTCAGCGGTGGGGAAATTCTTGGCTACCTTAGCATTGAAAGCAGGGAGAGATGGTTGAGGATTGTCACGGAAGAACCAGCCTTTTTTCCAGTGAGCTATGCAATTATTCAAGGATAAAGAGAAATATTCATCTGCGCTCCGAAGCATCGGATTCCCACACCGCCAACTGCAGCTTGGCGGTCCGACGATGGGAGTGGGCGAATTTGGAATAGATATTGGAACAGCTTGAAGTGGGGGAGAACTCCAAGGAAAGCTTCGCATAGATGAATAAAAAAGGCAATCCGAAGGATGGAGTTAGGATTAAGGTTCACCAACTCCCATCCATAGAAGAAAAGAAGTCCTCTAAAGAAAGAACGAGCATGGGAGATCGAGGCCACGAAGAAAAAGGCTTTGAAGACTAGCTGTTGAGATTCATCTATACCCCAGGGAATTTGACTGGGGAAGGGACACTCCGGTTTAAGATGGGTTGAGGCGGAAGATACCCATCCTTAATCGCTTCATTCAGAGAGGATTCTCGTAACCTTGCTGGGACCAAGATCTTGAACTCCAAATGGAAGCCGATCGCGAGGAACAGAGGAAGAAGATGAGGGAACATCGATGGATTTCTTCTTGCCCATCTTGAGAGAATGGAAAAAGAAAGCTTTGAATTGGTTAATGAGGAAGGAAAGCGCAACAGAACAAGAGCAAATGGTGGGCGCGTATGAGGTTCCGGAGCAGGGTTGACCTAGGTCGACCTTTCGTTTTCTTTTATAGACACCGGGATGGGCCCGGAGGCTGAAAAGTTATTGGGCCTTTTTAAGAGGCCCGAGGAATGTCGTAATCTGTGCAATTATGACCTAACGGCCATAAGGAAGTTAATGATCTGTTATCTGCGTTAATTATGACTTAACGGTCATAAGAATAAGCCGTCGTGCTTTTATGAAAGAAAAAGCGGTCTGAAAAATGGAAATTTTCAGATAAAAGTTAAAGCCATGCAGAATTTTGTGATTCAGCAGTATGAGAGAGTTAGATTTTACATCACTCGGTGATAATGGATGCCTTAGGCTATGGGTGTTAATCATCCGGCTGATTATAGGCTTTGGAGACTCGAGTCGTTGTGAGAATATAAGGGATAGACTGGTCCGATCAACCAGAATTGTGGTTTTTAGTGAAATTTTGATAAGCGAATTATAAGTCCAGGCTGATTTAGGCGGTCTGTTATGTGAAATTGGTAAAAACATACGGAGGATAAGAGATTATAACCGGTATGACCGGTCCGGAAAATATGTTCTTAGAAAAAATTGCTGAGAGGGATGTGATTTAGTGGAAAATAACCAAGCATAGTCTCTCAAGAAAGACTCTTGCATTATTTGTGATCCTCAAATGATACAAGAGTCGGGGGCTATACCTAATTAGGTGCACCCGACCGGTGCACCGTATTCAAGAGCGGTCTGCAAAAATCTCGGGAAGTGGAAAATGATGGAATTTGAAAGAAGCCATCTGTAGCAATTGGATATTGAAGGAAATAATGAAGAATCAGCTAGTGGACTCTTGCATTATTTGAAAGGAGTTCAAATGATCCAAGAGTCGGGAGCTATACCCAATTGGATGCGCCTAGCCGGCGCACCGTGAGAAAAATAAGCTACGACTACCTAATTAGGTGATATAAAAGGTGAAAAACAATAATTTTTTCGGGCTTCTTGTTAAAGCACTTATGAAGAAAAAAGAACGAGTTTGCAGCAGATTGGAGTTCTTTTTAATTTTACCATGAATAAAGACCAACAGGCAGAAGACTGGTTAGTTTTATTCAAGGTTAAATCAAAAATTACTCGGGGCTGCTGTCGTATACTTGCCTTACGGGTATACGAGATGATGAAGAAATGGATACGCAAAGACATGGTGGCAAATCAAAGAAGATACGAGATAATGGCGATAGGCAACAGACTGGTCTTTGACCAGTCTGGGATAATAGAAGGTCCTGTAGACCGGTATGGAAACAAGGCGGATACTAAGACCGGTATACAATGACGTGAGAAGCAAGTCATAGAACAATTTGTAGTCCGATTAGGACTCTAGATCAATAAAGAAAGTTAGAGATAGAATTCCATATATGTAATTCATGTAATCGGCTAGGACTCGATTGTAACCCTAGCTCTCCCGGACATATAAGGCGGGGCAGGGACCCCCCGAAATCTCTCTCGACATCTCGCAATTAGCAAATCGCTAAAGGCAATACATAACATACAGGACGTAGGGTATTACTCTCGATTCGAGGGCCTGAACCTGTCTAAAATCGCGTGTTCCAGTGTGTTCCGTGTATTGCACCATCGAATTCCACGCTCGTGAGGGACCGGGTAGTACTAGTGCCGAGTTTAAGACTCGACAAGATCGCCTCGTGGTAAGCCACGACCCATCGGTGTCCCGTATTCTCCGTCCGCCGGCACGGACCGCTAATTTAAATTGCAAACATACCTGAGCCACAGCCGTAGATGCAAGTATTTTAACAAACATAACCTAGGGTTAGCATTGCCACCAACTCTAACATCCTTATATATTGTCGTATACTTACCTTACGGGTATACGGATGATAAAGGAATGGATAATTAGAGATACGGCGACAAATCAATGAAGATAAGATCGGCGGAGAGGGCCCACGAGTGGTCCCTAACCAGTATGGAATAACAGAAGATTCCACATACCGGTATGGCAATAAGGCGGGCATCAAGACCCATGTATGATGACTTGAGCAACAAGTAAAGGAGGAATTTATAGTCTGTTAGGACTCTGAATTAATAAGGAAAGCTTAGAGATGGAGCTTTCGAATATGCAATCCATGTAATCGACTAGGACTCTGCATGTAACCCTAGCTCTCCCGGATATATAACGCGGAGCAGGGACCCCCGAAAACTCTCTAACAACTCGCAATTAGCAATCTGCTAAAGGCAATACATAACACACAGGACGTAGGGCATTACTCTCCATCGAGAGGCCTGAACCTGTCTAATATGGCGTGTTCTTGTGTGTTTCGTGTGTTCCACCATCGAATTCCACGCTTGTGAGGGACCGGGTAGTACTAGTGCCGAGTTTAAGACTCGACATTTGGCGTGCCAGGAACGGGTCCCAGCGAGTTTCCGGTGAATTCGATGGCTTCTTCATTCGACTTCGACTTCGCGCACGGCTCCAAGATCCGCTTCGGGTCCCTCGACTTCGAAGCTGATTCCGTCGGTCCGGTTGGTAATAGCCATTGATGAAGGCCATGAGAGGTGCTCTCCAGTCTTGCGAGGCTATTGCTTGTACGAGATTTGCTTCGCCTTGCGTGCTTCGGGTTGATGGATTTGTGATTACTTCATAAAAGACGTCGGGGGGGGCGGTGGTTGTCTTTTTGCTGCTGCTTTGGCCAGTGCGTCCGCCTCTTCATTGTTTTTCCTTTCGATGTACTCAACGTCAAATCCTTTGAAGAACTTGTCCATTCCTCCGACCTCAAGCAGGTACTTCGCAAGCAAGGGTTCTCTTGTTTCGTAATCTTTGTCTACGTGGCTTGCGACTACCCTTGAGTCTGTTTTCACCTTGCAGCTTTTCATGCCCAATACCCTTACTTTTCTAAGCCCCGGCATGACTGCTTCGTACTCTGCAACATTGTTTGTGCATCTGTCATCCTCGCTTTCAAATTCTAGTCCGGAAGCGTACCTCAGCTTTATTCCCGAGGGCGAGGTGACTACCGCTGCAATACTGGCGCCTGCGGAACCCTAGGCGCCGTTGCATTGTATTACCCAGAATCTTTCTGTTATAGGACCTTTGCCTGAGTATCGTGGTACTGTCACTACAAGAAATCCAGGCTAATGCCACGGTTTTTGTTGCAACAACATGATTTTGGTTGCAATATATGGGGTTTATTACTACAATAGTCATTTTTGGTTGCCTTAGGTAGACATATTGCCACCAATTTTGTGCTGATGCGACTTAATTTGTGGATGTTGCAATAAGTTAAATATAATGCAAGTAATATGTTTGCGTTGTAATTAAGAGGAAGGTATTGCGACGCTTTTTGGACATGGTTGCAAGTGGTCCATGTGGCAACAGATATATATTGTTGCAACTAGTCCTTTTGTTTGTTGCAAGAGAGTTGATGTTATTGCAACATTTTATTTTTGTGCCTTGTGATTACCACGAACATGTCGCGACCCTTATTTTGACATGGTTGCAAGGGGTCCATGTTGCAATGGATGTATATTGTTGTTACTAGTACTCTTATGTGTTGCAAGAGAGTGCATATTATTGCAACGAGAGATATTTTTGTGTTGTAATTATGAGGAAGGTATCACAACACTATATTGGCATTGTTGCAAGTGGTCCATGTCTCAACAAATTTGTATTGTTGTTATTAGTACTTCTGAGTGTTGCAAAATAGTCAATGATATTGCAATAAAAATATCAAATGTTGCAATGAAATCTCGGTTGTTGCAATGCAAGGTGTGGTTGTTGCGAAGACACATCTCAGAAATTGCAACGTATACTATATTTGTTGTAATAAGTTTTAGTTATCACAACGAACAAAGATCGAATTGCAACACTTTGTTGTTGTTGTTGATATTTATATGATAAGAATTTAGAGAAAACAAATAAAGAATATTATATTTCCAAAATAGAATTACTGAAAAACTATAAAAAGGATTACGCAGAGGTCAAAAAAAAATCCTTTTTTAGAAGTTTTCTTTGTGTTCAATATTTTGTTACCTTAAAGTTTCTTTGTGTACTAGTTGTGTTTTTTTATTTCCAATTGGAGAACACCTGAATATGATTAGGAGAGAGGGGGTTCAAACATCAAGTGACGTGTAGGAGTTTCCTTCCTAGTAGTGGTTTAGTAACACAAAACTTATTTGACTTTTTGAAAAAATAAAGTGCTAATGTGCTATTGCTAGGACTGGAACCCAAAACCTTCACACATTTAGAAACTCACGTTGCATGATAACCACTGAGCTATGCCAATTTCCGTGGCTTTTGTAACCAAGCAATGCTTTTTATCCCGAATGTATGATGAGATAGGGGAAACCGAGTCCAACTCATGGACTATGTCTCGATCCCACGCCAGATCGGACACGACGCTTTCATCTATACGAGCTGCCATCACGAGATTTAGAAAAAACGATACCATTGTGATCCATGTCCGTGTATTCAGGTTTTGCAAGTTCACGGAGGGTAGGAGGGTGATATCTCTCTCGATCCTGTTTCTTCTCGACGTGGCCGCTGGTTTCTGATGAGGACATCACTCCTTTGGATACAAATGACACTCCTCCGCTGAACGTTCAAGGACCAATCACTAGAGCTCGCGCCCGACAATTAAATTTAGAGGTGAGCTCGTTCCTAAGTCTTTCCTTTCATAATTTTGAGAATAGTTTGCAACCTAATGATTTTATTATGATTAGGAATCAAGGAGAGGACCATAATATGAATGGAATAGGGCTTGGAGGCGTGGAGGTCCAGCAAGAGGCGCAAGGCATTGTGCAGGCCCAAACCAAGTCGACTTCGAGTCTGTTTCGGAGTCCAGGAACAGTCTGAATTAAAACGGACACCCAGATCGTATACGAAGTCGGATTTGGACGTTCTACATATGGATGGAAAGATAATTTTATAACATTTCCAGCGGAACTGGTCCCACGTCAAATTTCATCCGGAGTCGTCGGGAATCGTCAAAACATTGGAACGTCCAGAATCTGTTTTTGGTGCTGCGTCACCGTTTTTGGCCTTTGGGCCGTGTATCTCGTCTGAGCCCATTAGGAGAACGTCCAGGGGGTTCTTGCACGTCCCCAAGTCTTTATTAGCAGAAGCCGCCACCCTTGTTAGGGTTGGGTTTCGCTTAGATTATTCTGCTTAGACAGTTTCGCCGTTCATCGGTTTGTGAGACCCCAACTTGTGAGATTAATCATACATCTGCAAATTTGGTTGCGTTCTTTCTTGTTCTTGCTTGTGTTCTTGATTCGCAGGCAGGGATTAGCCTTCTGGGCGTGGTCAACCGTGCAACGCCGGTTGATAACCATAGAGGACGTGGTGCTGCGATTGCGGGGTTCGAACGTGTTGTTCGGGAGCCGGATCGACGTGTGTCACATCTTCGCCAAATCAAGAGTTATCTGAACCTTTCGGAAGATCGGGACCCTAGTCCACATCAAGTGGTAATCAGAGCTTCAAGTGCACCGTCGGGTTCGCCCTACCTTTAGTTTAGTTTGTTTCTTTATTATCCTATCATCCACGAAAAAGCCAAAAAATTTAGTTTTAGGGTTCATCCTGTCCAAGCCGTGTTTAGCCTTTGCATGTTTCAATTTCAGAGTCCGTAGTGTTGAGTTTGTGTTCTAGTGATTGTTTTGTTGCTGGTTTAGTTCGTGTTCTTGTCGTCAGTTTGTGCCACCTTGAAACCCTAGCCGAATTACCTCAAGTTTTGCTTTGTCTCGGGAGTTTTTGTCACCTCCGCTGCATCCACCATAGTCCCACCCTACACTCCCACCCTTTTCATCTAGAACTCAACACCCCACGAACAAGACCTACTCCTGTTTCCGTTGCATACATTAATCATCAAAAAAAAAAAAAAAATCCTACCCGATTGCAATTCCGTCCACCGAAACCCTAATTCGGAGTCCCTTCCTTCAAACAGCCATAACTTTCGCATACGGACTCGAAATTAGGTAAAAAATTTTTTTGAAATTGGGTAGAAAAAAATTTCGCATCTGCTCGTCCCCGCTGATTCGAGGGAAAAAATTTGGAACCCGTCGTCGTTGCATCTTACGAGAAAATCTGTAGGCCACATTCCTTCTCTGTTTGACCTGAAACTTTGCGTGGTTCCTATTTTGTTGCCTCTCGAGTGGAAGAAAAAAATATCAAAAAAGAAAAATTTGTGATTTCTACTAGTGCTAAAAGACAAAACAGGGTTTTGGCCTGTTTTTTGTGTCTAGTTGTTGTTTCTTCCTTGCTAGTTACCTTTTCTTTTGTTTCCTTTGTGCCTGTCATCCTTGCTTTGCCTGCACTACTGTTCTAGGACACGTGTAGACCAGCAACTAAGGACAAGTAGCTTTGGACATTTATTCAGCATTACTATCTGTTTTTGAATTGTGTTCCACTCACATATTTGGCCTTCCTAGCTCCACATACTACTTCGGACAACACAGGTTTTTGACCCTTGCAATCGTGGTACACGCCTTCTAGGTATCCTTTGCCTTGCTTGGTAAGACCCTTGTAAGAACTTGGTGAGACGTTCCATTTGCTTTTGTGAGAGTCACCACTGTCCACCATAGTAGTAGTGTTATTAGGGATAACCTTCACTGTTTGTTCCTGTTTTGGTATTTGCTATGGCAGGAGATGCTGCAGACGCTGGTACCTCTAAAGATTTCCACGAGTGTGTTAGTCAAGGGCAGCTTCGATCTGTTCTTGACAGGGCACGTGAGGAGATGACAGAAGCTGTTAACAAGGCTGTTACCAACGGCATCAACAAACTCAATCTCGACAACCAGATTGAGAGGATCGATAAGCGTTTGTCCAAGATGACAGACACGGTTAATACTCTAGCAGAAGTGGCGACAACGTTGGTCGGCAAGCTGACGGAGGTGGAGAACCGTGTGATGATCCATGAAGATGAGGCCGGTAGCAACGCCGGAGGAAACAGAAAAGATGACACGGTGAATGATGCCACTTTCGACGTCGATGACGCAGCTATATGAGCACAAAGGCTTCACCGGCGTCTACAACAGAACACCCAAGGTATGGGTGGCCACCATCGACAACAAGGTAATAATAATCGCGCCCTCGATGATCCTTATGCTAAGATTAAGTTTACCATTCCACCTTTTTCGGGGCAATATGATGCGGAGGGTTACCTTGATTGGAAGATGACGAGTAGAGCAAAAATTTAGTGGGCACCTAGTTCCTGAGCAGCATAGAGTTAGACAAGCCACTAGTGAATTTAAAGATTTTGCTATCATTTGGTGGAATTCTCTAACTGCTGATGATATTCCTGTAACTTGGACTCAACTTAAGGAAGCTATGCGTGATCGTTTTGTCCCTCCTTCTTATCATAGAGATTTACGCAAAAACTTCAGCGCTTAGAACAAGGGGATAAATCTTTGCAGGACTATTATGGTGAGCTTCAAAAGGGTTTACAACGCTGCATGATAGTAGAGGATAATGAGAGCTCTATTGTTCGTTTTTACTCTGGTTTGAGACGTGATAATCAGGACATTGTTGATTATAAGGAGTTTAACACCATCAACCAGTTGTTCCAGTTTGCTATGCTTGTAGAGAAAGAATTGCAGGGACGGGAGAAGCAACATAGGAGCAGCAGTACAAGCCGGCCATCTTACACCCCACGGTCGACGCCGTCTTCGGAGTTTCCTTCCCGGCCGTCTCCACCAGCAAGCAAACGGCCTCCCCGCGAGTGGTGTTACGGCAACCCCACACGCACCTCCTGCACGCCTTGCAAATTCAGGTAAAAATTCTGTGCAGGGTCCTGCTCAAAGTGCTTCATCGGTCGCCTCGACGGGACGCACTTCCAACATTCAGTGTCACCGCTGCCATGGACTCGGCCATGTGCAGAAGGATTGCCCAAGTCAGCGGGCTTACGTGGCCACTGATGATGGTGGATACATCAGCACCTCCGACGTAGAAGTTGATGATGAAGACGACGTCGCCGACGACACCAACGAGGGCCATGTACTTGGTGGAGAAGACACTTCGGGTTTCATGAACATCATTGTACAGCGTGTACTTAGCACGCAAATTCAAACTTCTGAAAAGATACAACGCCACAACTTATTCCAGATTTTCTTCGTCATCAAGAATCGACGAGCACGTGTGATCATTGATGGAGGAAGCTGCAATCGTCTCAACCAGATCTGAACTCACCAAGTTATTGCAGCTTCCTCCATCAATGATCACACGTGCTCGTCGATTCTTAATGACGAAGAAAATCTGAAACAAGTTGTGGCGTTGTATCTTTTCAGAATTCTGAATTTGCGTGCTAAGTACACGCTGTACAATGATGTTCATGAAACCCGAAGTGTCTTCTCCACCAAATACATGGCCCTCGTTGGTGTCGTCGGCGACTTCGTCTTCATCATCATCTTCTATGTCGGAGGTGCTGATGTATCCTCCATCCTCGGTGGCCACGTATGCCCGCTGACTTGGGCAATCCTTCTGCACATGGCCCAGTCCATGGCAGCGGTGGCACTGAATGTTGGAAGTGCGTCTCGTCGAGGCGACCGATGAAGCACTTTGAGCAGGACCCTGCACAGAATTTTTACCTGAATTTGCAGGGAGTGTAGGAGGTGCGTGTGGGGCTGCCATAACACCACTCGCGGACGCGGGAGGCCGTTAGCTTGCTGGTGGAGATGGCCGGGAAGAAAACCCCGAAGACGGCGTCGACCGTGGGGTGTAAGAAGGCCTGCTTGTACTGCTGCTCCTCTGTTGCTTCTCCCATCCCTGCAATTCTTTCTCTGCAAGCATAGCAAATTGGAACAACTGGTTGATGGTGTTAAACTCCTTATAATCAACAATGTCCTGTATATCACGTCTCAAACCCGAGTAAAAGCGAACAATAGAGCTCTCATTATCCTCTACTATCATGCAGCGTTGTAAACCCTTTTGAAGCTCACCATAATAGTCCTGCACAGATTTATCCCCTTGTTCTAAGCGCTGAAGTTTTTGCGTAAATCTCTATGATAAGAAGGAGGGACAAAACGATCACGCATAGCTTCCTTAAGTTGAGTTCAAGTGACAGGAATATCATCGATAGTTAGAGAATTCCACCAAATGATAGCAAAATCTTTAAATTCACTAGTGGCTTGTCTAACTCTATGCTGCTCGGAACTAGGTGGCCACTAAATTTTTGCTCTACTGTCATCTCCCAATCTAGGTAACCCTCCGCATCATATTGCCCCGAAAAAGGTGGAATGGTAAACTTAATCTTAGCATAAGGATCATCGGGACTCGATTATTGTTACCTTGTTGTCGATGTAGGCCACCCATACCTTGGGTATTATGTTGTAGATGTCGGTGAAGCCTTTGTGCTCGTATAGCTGCGTCATCGAGGTCGAAAGTGGCATCATTCACCGTGTCATCTTTTCTATTTCCTCCGGCGTTGCTACCGGCCCCATCTTCATGGATCTTGACACGGTTCTCCACCTCTGTCAGCTTGCCGATCAACGTTGTCGCCACTTCTGCTAGAGTATTAACCGTGTCTATCATCTTGGACAAACGCTTATCGATCCTCTCAATCTGGTTGCCGAGATTGAGTTTGTTGATGCCGTCGGTAACGGCCTTGTTAACAGCTTCGTCATCTCCTCACGTGCCCTGTCAAGAACGGATCGAAGCTGCCCTTGACTAACACACTCGTAGAAATCTTTAGGGGTACCAGCGTCTGCAGCATCTCCTGCCATAGCAAATACCAAAACAGGAACAAACAGTGAAGGTTATCCCTAATAACACTACTACTACGGTGGACAGTGGTGACTCTCACAA